>JAHDVF020001488.1:0-17980 GCA_022606425.2 Lepidostoma basale
CTACATTAAAACTTATAACATAAGTACTTATTAATAACACTCTTGCGATTCGCACATAAAAAGTAGTCCAACAGGTACGAGGAATTTAAAATTCCCTTCATTTTTGTATTTTTAATTTGGCCACCATGATGTTTGACGTAATATGTCCTATCGTTGAAGTAACTAAAAACTTTAAGTTATATCGGTTCAACTGTTATTTAATAGTTAAAAACAACAACATACTCTTAACTGACGATTGCAATGTTTTCGGCCAACGGCATTGGATGAAAGCGCAGTGGAGTTCATTTGTTTAAAACTGAAAAATATAGCTATTAAAAAAAAAAACTTCAAATGGTGAATTCAGCCAACTTTTCGAATAGTAATGTGTTTTAACAATAAAAATTCGTATGTCGGCCAACAATAAATTTTTTTAAGGAGTTGGAGAAAAAGACGTGCGTGCACAACACGATCATGATGTGTGAATGTGGAAGAATCGAGGGAAGTATGTCAGGAAATAAAAGTGTAGCGATCCATTTTTTCTACCAACCCCTTCAGGGAGACGACGTGATGGTTAGTTAGTTAGTTAATACGTATTTCTTTTGTTTAATTTGAAATACCTCTAAAAGAAAAGGGGACATCTTATACATCAAGAATGGGGCATATGCTATCAAAAAATGCCTTACATAAAATTAACGAATCGATATTGAATTAACAATTCAATGTGTTCTGAAGGTTTACAATTATTTATATCATTTTTAATTATTTAGATCGTTATCTGAGTGAATAAGGTTTCTCTTCGTCAGCTTGTCTTTCACCATTATTCTCACCATTATTCGCCGGTATTCACCATTATCACCATTATTAAAATCACATTCGTATTAATTTGTGTTTTAATTAATAAAAAAATCTAATCATTGAATTCTATAGTGCTTAAACTTTGATACGGAACCCTCACTTGGTGGTTTGACACATTTAAAAATAAAATTTAACACTTTACACTTACTATCAACCACCTAATTGAGTTAGTAGCGCTAACCGGTTTCACTCTGAAGCGAGCTTCCTCAGAGCTATACACAAACTGTACAGTTTGTGTATAACCCTGAGGAAGTTCGCTACAGAGTGAAACCGGTTGGCGCTACTAACTCAATAAAATAGATTATGCTAAGTGAAAAGTGTTCAATTTTATTTTTAACCCCTTTAGTGTAAAGTGTTAAGTGTAACCCGGACGGCTTGATTACAGTGGGTCAGTATTGCATTTGAACGGCCGTAAAGTTGAAAGGGTGGTTGAGGGCATTTTTAACTACTTATGCAATCTCTTGACCCAGATGTAGATATAAAATGCAGAATTGATGCAGCAAGAGCTACGTTTAATAAAATGAAATCACTCTTCGGCAATGATAACATAAACTTGAAACTCCGCCAGAGAATGATCAAATGCTATGTGTGATCTGTTTTATTGTATGGATGTGAAACGTAAAGACCTTGAAAGTCAACTCAATGAACAGACTGGAATCATTTGAAATGTGGCTCCATCGCCGAATGCTCAGAACTCCATGGACAGACATGGTTACCAATTCTGAAGTCCTGAGGCGAGCTAGAGATGACAGGGAACTGTTATCAACTATCAAGGTTCGGCAAATTTCACATCTGGGTCATATACTGCGTGGGGAAAGTACCACCTTCTCCAACTGATATTGACGACCTTCGTGACAGAGTGGTTACGAGCTCTGACTTCCATGCCGAAGGTACTGGGTTCGATTCCCGGCGATGGCAGTGTGATTGTCACATTGTCTTTGGTCTGGTGTAGAATTTACGTGACAATAAAATGGCGATAGATTGGCTACCTATCACATGTCACGAGAATCAATATAATAGCTAAAAAATATAAATTGTATACAGTAATTGGGTCCAAACATCCTGTTGTATACATAAAAAAAATATTAAAAAAAACATTGAGGGACGCCGAGGGCCCGGTAGGAGACAAATGTCCTGGCTGCGAAACGTAAGGGAGTGGACAGGCATCCGAAGCGTGGAGGAGCTGTTCCGAGCGACGCAGGACAGCGACAGGTTCGCCGATGTGATCGCCAACGTTGGGGGGACCCGACAGGGCACTTGAAGAAGATGGAGAAGTGTAAAAAATATCAAGCGTGCCCGATGGGCAATCATAGAGTTTAGTCCCGATTTCAACCTCATCATTTTAATGCATTAATTTTTTTAAATAAATCATCCGTAGTATTAGAAAATTATAACTGCTAAAGAAGCATGAAATACATCTGTATTGTGGGCCCACCGCCCATGGCGAGTGTTCCCGGTAAACGGACCGGCATTATGGCATCCTAGCAGTGCTCACCGAGCTATTTCCAGGCCATTGTAAAAAGCAAGTCGTGAAATAATTTAGTGCGGTAATATTTCCGGCTCCTAGATAAGTGTTTTGTAATATTATTATTAAACGTACATTGCGGGTATTACCGCCCGATTTGATCGGCTCTCATGGGCTTTACTCAGTCTCGTTCACAATCACCGTGTGTTCGCAAAGTGCCTTCATACTTGAATTAATTTAAGTCAAATGGCGCTAGTGTAGATTGAACTAGTAACATGTGAAGTGTGGTGCAACTTAGTTGCATATATACAACTTCCGAAAATTTGTCAGACGTGGTGTGTTCGTAAGAAGGGCGGAATGGGGAATGTTGTTAGCATAAAGCGATCGCTTAACCCAACCAATGACAGGTCATAAGTCCTGTAAACGCCTCGACCACCATATTCTGTTTCCAAAAAACAATTTACATCTTCGTCTCTATTGAGATACAATTAATAAATTAATTTCTTTCATTCTCGCCATCACTTTGTATAAAAAATACAAACAACAATGATATTTCAATACAAATTGTTATGATCAAAAACTTATCAAAAGAGCTACGATGGCAGCGCACAATGGTGTTCTTGTACCGACCCGTATGTATAGAAGTGAAGCATGGAACTGGTAAAAGAAGGAAAAGAGATCTCTTAAATGAATGTGTGTTAAATCTGTGAATGATATAGAATCAAATACAAATGTTTTATTAGAAATGAATGCAGAACGAATGAAAGTAAAATAAACAAAACAATTAAATGTTATACTTAGGAAATTGAAAATAGCTTTGTTTAAACCACATAATATTAAAATAATATTATAAAACACGACATGTATCGGAGGATATCTCCATCTTCAGGTATACATATATAATGTAAACTAAACAAAGAAAGGCTTATTGTTTAGTTTAGACGATTAGTTTAGTTTTTATTATATTTTTACACCTGAAGATGGAGGTATAAGCAAAGAAATAAGCAAAGTTATATTCAATTTCCTAAGTATATTACTATGGAATTCCAGTGTTAATTCCTTAGCGTTCAATAGGTAAAATGAATGCTAATTTAGATGTTCTAATGATTTTATTGTAATCTGTAGTTTGAAAATTTATTTTACATAATAATAATTTAAAACTTTTTATTCATCTTCTTTTAGACCATTGGTCTGTTCCTGTAGTCGGGCTGGCTTCTCTTAAGTGGTCTAAAAGGTCTAATAGAAGAAGAAGAAGAATTAAACTATAAATAATTTCGTATGCCGCATTAAAATTGTGGTGTGACATTTTTAAGTACAATAACAATACAACAACAACAGTATATTATTTTACCTTGCCGAAGCTATGGCGGGAGTGAAACGTATACAAAATTTACTTGTGTATTATTATTATACTAAAAACTAAATATACAATCGTTGAAGAACTTTCTGGGCAGCTTGTTGGCACTTTAATATGTACCAAGTTTCTTTTTCTCGTCTAATAATGCACGGTTCTCTCGAGTTGGGAGGGGGATAGGTGAGGGAACTAAAGGCGATCTGATGGTGGAATGCCGAGAAAATGTGTTCCAAACACCTTTATTCAATATTCTCGACAGTCTAAGGATGCTGTTTTCTATACCTAAGCTTAAAAATATTTACTATGTACGGAACATTATAATATGAGATATGATTCATGATTCTTTAATGGATATTGGCTCACTTAAAATACCTGGATACCATTAAACGTTTCCTCCTATCTTTTGAATTTAAATAGTCTTTTAAAAAAACAACTTTTTTATGTTAATTATTAATTGTTGAGGTTTTTGTTTTGTAAAACTCCCCAATAATAAAACCTTAAATAACCCCAACATTCAGCTTATTAATGAACATACAAACATCCTCTCCTCACCATTACTAAATATATTTAAATTAAAACAAAATTAAATTATCTGTATTGTCACATATTGCATTTCTCTACTAACTGTTTTTACTTGTTTTTAATTTAATTTATTGTTTGTAATAACGATTAGATAATTAAAATGGATCGTTACAGAGCTGGTACCCCAATCAAGTACTCACCTGTTTAATAAATTTAATCTCTCTAGGTCCAAATAACCCATTGGTTCCTAGAAAAATCTTAGTTGTTTAGTTTAATGGCCCCATCTACTAGCATTATATAAATACTTCAAATGGCTAATCAGTTCGTGGAAAAACCTCAAATTGTTTAGTGTAATGGCCCCTTCGATTTGCATTATATAAATTCTTTCCCCCACCCTAATTTCTTTAAAATCAATATAAGGACACATTGTTTGGCGACTAGGTTCAGTTTGAAAATGCCCTCGCAAGGCGAAACAAATTTGTAACTGATATTTGTATAAGAAATTATATGAATTAAAAAACAAAGTAAAACCATTAAACATTCGCGTTTATTATTATAATAACTTTTTTATGTATAAATGCTCTACTTAAATGAATAAATATATGTTGCTTTGAATATTGTGTTTAAATATGTATTTATTTATTGAGAAGCATTCATAAATTAAATAAAACTTCATATCAGGCAATCAATACGAATGAAAACGCCTGTTTTCTAAATGATAGTATTTTGCTTCTTTAATACCGTATTCTGCGTCTTTAACTCGTATATATAAACGGCAATTCGTTGGATTTCTCGCCATATTAGAGAATGCCTTAGAAATACAAAACATGTCATTCACAAAAAATATAAATAATCTTCCGTCAATCCCATAAAATTGGAGTTTTATATCATCGTTCAAGAAACAATAAACCCATATTAAATAATTAATTCGAATGGAAATATCTGTTTTCTAGAAGTTTCATTATTTTTTTTTATGAAATGACTTTTTTCGCTGTCATAATTTATGTCATCGTGTCATCAGCATACGTCATCACGTTTCCCATTTGATAATGCCTTAGCAAGGCGTCATATGTCATTCCCATAAAATATTATAAACCTTCTAAAAAGCACACGTCTTCATTCGTGTTAATTATTTATAGACTTTTACATCACTGTTCAAGAAACAATTAATCCATATTAATTATTAAATATTGATAATATTGTCAATTTGTATTTAACTTGATAACAACAATAGTACTCGTAAACTCAATAGTACTAAAATTTCCATCTTCTGGCATACAGAAATTCTTCTGTTTACAGTTCTAAGCTGGCAAATTGCTAAATAAGCTTTCGACACTAGAGTCTCATTAGACGGGCTTTTTTGTTCTTATGAGTACCGAGTTCAAATTAAGAACAGTTGAGATAGAGATAAAATCAGTCATCTGTCTCACTCGTTTCAAGACAGATATCAAGTTCGGTTGTTATCTGCAGTTTATAGCATTGCCCATAAAACGTTTTGCAGGAAAACAATATTTTTTCTTCGAGATTAAAAATATAATCATTCTTAAACCGCAAACGAAAAAAAGCTCCAGCCGTAATGCGACCACATTCACGGTGTTGTTGTCATTAGTCGTTTTCCGAAGTTTATTACGAACACGCCTTCGGTAATCTTCGGCTATTTATTTATGTCCTCTTCGTGCCCATCTCTTATAGGGCGTCAAAGAAAGAGACATAAATAATCCGACTGCTCCCGATTTCGTAACGATATTCGAAATAAACTACGTTTAAAAGATCGAATCACAAAATCAAACTTGATTCCAATCGACATTAAGATCAATCTGTTTATTTTAAGCGCACTCAAAATGATAGCAAGTTTGTATAGTATATCGATTTATTTGAAAACGAAACATTACGGAAATAAAAAAAGGCTCAATGCTAACAACAAGGCGCGAACTCGCGATTGGCTAAAACAGACGTACTAAGCAAAATGTCGCAAATGTTATAAATAATAGCTTAGCAGTTAAACTGATATTGTGGTGGATATTTCTAAAGATTTTTTAAATATTGAATATAATTATTTTTTTATAAATATATTATATTAGTATATTTATGGACTCCTTTCAAAAATATAAATATAAGCAGTGCATAATGGTGTTCTTGTGCCGACCCTTATGTATGGAAGTGAAGCATGGAACTGGCAAAAGAAGGATGAAAGTAGAAAAAGAGTAGTAAAAATGAAATCTCTAAAACGAATGTGTGGTAAATCTGTATATGATAAGAGTGTCAAATGCAAGTATAAGAAGTGAATGCGGTGCGAATGAAATTGTTATGAACAAAATAATGAAAGGTTCGTTAAGATAGTTTGGACACATGGAAAGAATGCATGAAGACAGAATGGTGACGAAGGTATATGTAAACGATGTGAACGGAGCTAGAAATAGAGGAAGACCGAGGAAAACGTGGCACGATCAAATCAATCAAATATTAAATGTCGGTCACGTGATCAGTTGGAGAAATCGACGTGCGTGCATGACAAGATCTATGAATGTAGACAAAGCGAGAGAAGTATGTCAGGACGGAACAGTGTGGCGTTCTATTATTTCTGCCTACCCCTCCCGGGAGACGGCGTGATGGTCAGTTAGTTAGTTAATATTTATGGACAAAACATTCGTAAAAAATATGTATAAAATAGCTTATAATCATGCCCAGAATTAAACCGAAGATCATTGGATCAGGAGCCAAGCTTCTGTCTCCTAAACCGTGGATATATTTTTTTGTATACGACAGGCAGTTTGAATCCAGATACTGTATACAATTTGTTTTTAGATATTATAGTGATTCTCATGACATGTGATAGGTAACAAATTTATCGTCATTTTATTGAAACGTGAATTCTATACCAGACCAAAGACAGTATGAGAATCACACTGCCATCCCGAATATGCCAATCGAACTCAGGACCTTCGGTGCGGCAGTCATAACTCTTGCCACTCTGTCGGGAAGGTCGGCAAATTTGATATATTCATAATTATTTGAATTTATTTTTAATGTACACCAATTTTTTTTTTTAAGTGACTACTAAATTAAACATTAATTATAAATGATCAAGAACTTTATTGTGTATGATGCGATTCACCAAGTGTTGGCGCTCGAGATGTTTTAAATGACAGAAGCCAATAGTCAGTAGATCGTCATGACATTAGGTACTACACGTACATTTAAGCAAAAATTGAAATCATTAATGAATTTCAATGAACGTCATGTTGTTGGATGGCTTAAATTAATTGATATCTAGCTTCAATTATACTTTTTAAATTCATATATTATGTATGCGTTTACTCGAATATAGCAATAGCAAAGTGTTGTTGGTTATGGTAGTATGCATATAAAAATGTATTTCATTGAACGTCATGTTGTTGGATGGCTTAAATTAATTGAAATCTAGCTTCAATTATACTTTTTAAATTCATATATTATGTATGCGTATACTCGAATATAGCAATAGCAAAGTGTTGTTGGTTATGGTAGTATGCATATAAAAATGTTAATAGAAGGTTGAATGGAATTGACGATGCATGAATATATTTTTAGGCATTTTACGCGTTGCTCTTGTAACTGCGCCTGGAATTGGTAGTCACACCTGCTCTGATGCTGCTCAAATTACTCCGCAGTAATCGTTCCAGCCCGCTGCCCGGCGCAGACTAGGGACGTCCCTCGTCCGGGGACGTGTTCGATCATTTCAATCTCACATAAATCGAACACGTAAACATTTCTCATCGCCATAATCTCGCGGACGATATCAATTTGAGATCGATAAACCGCTTCCCGGCAGCTGATTTTACGAGCGGCATCGGCGCAACTGATGACATCCTAATAAAACAGAATTATGAGAAATCATATTATTACACGGATGAAATGCATTAAGATATGACGCGGCTTCAGTGCAGTTTTACTACCTACCTACACAGAGAGAATTATCTCTCGTTGAACTGTTTTTTAATCATTTTGATTATTTCCTTCTAGTTAAGTGGATACGTCTTTAGCAATGAGAATTTAAAAAAAACGTACGAGAATGGAATAAAATACATTGAACTACTTCTTCTTCTTTCCGTGTCCTGTCAGGTCTCCCTTACGTTGACTATCACCCTTGAGTAGGCCTCGCTGTCCTGGACCGCCCGGAACAGCTACTCCATGGTCCTTAGCCCTGTCCACTCTCGAATGTTCCTCAGCCAGGAAACCTGCCTTCTCCCAAAACCTCGTCGACCCTCAATCTTACCCTCCAAGATCAGATGTAAATGGAATAAATTGAACGCGTGCTTTCCTAACGGCTGGGTTGGTAGAGGAGCCCTCATTGCCTGGCCTCCAAGAAGTCCTGACCTTACCCCTTTGGATTTCTTTTTCTGGGGGTACATTAACATTGTGTACGCAGAAAAGATTCGGGATTTGAATCACCTGCGGTAGCGAGTTTCTGCCGCTATCTTGACAGGTACTCCTGAAATGATTGCACGTACGTGGCAAGAAATCGACTACAGACTAGACATCTGCAGAGCGACGAATGGTGCGCACATCTATAACTTAACTTTAAATGTAAATATTTTTTTTATAACACACGGTAAAATGTTCACAATTATTACAACAATACCAAATTGTTTGCCTTTTGTATTTTACACTACTTTCATGCAACAATAATCAGAATAAAATTCTAAATAATCCAGAAACGTTCTCGCGAACGCGCATCGTGTGCATTTCATCAATTAATGACATCAGCTTATTTTCTCAAAAGTTATTACAAACAATAATTATAATATTAGGTTTACATGTGAAACTGGCATTTTGTATGGGAGGAACATAAAGTTGATTTTTTTTAATATAATATATTTATTTAATCAAAGTATGTACCATTGCTATCTATGCACTTTTGCCATCTCATAGGTAGTTCATCGATCCCTTTACTAAAAAAACCATTCGGACGGGAATCAACAAAATCTTTGAAGTCGGTTTGGACTGCCCCATCGGAGTTGAATTTTTTCCCTTGCAAGAAGTTATCCAAATTTCGAAAAAAATAGTAATCTGTTGGGGCAAGGTCCGGAGAGTACGGTGGATGTCTTAGACATTCCAATTGAAGCTCTTCTAATTTGGTAGCCGTCTGTTGTGCAGTGTGTGGTCTAGCGTTATCATAAAGCAGCAGTGGCCTAGAGCGATTAACCAGCCTCGGTTGTTTAGCAGCTAGCTTTTCCATCATGGTTTGCAGTTGCTGACAATAGACATCTGCCGTAATCGTCTGGCCAGATTTAAGAAAGCTGTAGTGAACGACACCAGCACTAGTCCACCAAACGGTCTCAAGTAACTTTTTTGGAGTCAATTTTCGCTTGGGGCATGGTTTGGCTGGTTCTGCAGGGTTCAGCCATTGCGATGAGCGCTTCCGATTATCATACAGGATCCACTTTTCATCACAGGTAATGATTCGATTCAAAATCCCTTCATTATTGTGCCGGTTGAGTAATGCAACGCAGCAGTCAACGCGCGTTTGTTGATTTGCTTCACTCAATTCGTGAGGTACCCACCTTTCAAGCTTTTTCACCTTCCCAATTTGCTTCAAGTGGATTAAAACAGTTTTATCACTAACACCGCAGCCTGCAGCTAACTCGGACGTGGTTTGCGATGGATCCGCTTCCACAATAGTCTTCAATTCTTCATTATCAACTTTGGTCTCCGGCCGTCCACGGGGCTTATTCTGCAGGTCGAAATTTCCAGAACGAAAACGTTGGAACCAAAAACGCACTGTGTTTTCTTTTGCGGCACCGTCGCCATACACATTATTAATCCTTCGAGCCGTTTCTGCAGTACTGGTGCCACGGTGGAACTCTTACTCGTAAATAACGCGATATTTCAAGTTTTCCATTTTGTAAACTGAGTGACGCAAAGAAAAAAAACAATTGAGGAAAAAACAAATGAATTATAATTTTTGAAACACAAATACTTGAGTAAATAGCTGTATAAATTTGAATTTGGAATTCCTAACCAAAGAGAAGATATTTGAGATCAAAGTTGCCAGTACGGCAAAACGCCAATTTCATATGTAAGGACCTAATTTTATGTATTATATACCATAACATTTTAAAACTGTTAATGAATAAACTTTGATTTTTGTATCACAATTGTATTTATTTTACGTTGTATTTTAATTTAATATTGTTTTATATTTATTATTTTTTAATATACTTCGTAAAAAACACTCTTTTTTTGAACAAATTAACATTAAATATCAAATATATTTCGGACTACCCAGCCCTTCCTCAGTGATATTGAATAGATATTTAAAATGTTATTAAATTGTTTACAAATATGGTCAGTTTTGACAGATGTTATAAAGATTTATTAAAAAAAAAAATTATGACATCTGTAAAAACTGACCATACTCGTATTTGTAAACAATTTTATAATATTTTAATTTTTTTTGTGTACACAACAGGTCATTTGGACCCAATTACTGTATACAATCTTTATTTTTTAGCTATTATATTGATTCTCGTGACATGTCATAGGTAGCCAATCTATCGCCATTTTATTGTCACGTGAATTCTACACCAGACCAAAGACAGTGTAACAATCACACTGCCATCGCCGGGAATCGAACCCAGGACCTTCGGCATGGAAGTCAGAGCTCGTAACCACTCTGCCACGAAGGTCGCCATCTATATAATATCACTGAAGAAGGGCTGGGTAGACTGAAACATGTTTGATATTTAATTTTAATTCGTTTAAAAAGTGAGTTGTATACAAAGTACATTAAAAAAAAGAAAAATATACACTACATTATTCAATGTTGTAATTTGCGGCTTGTTGACCAAATGACTTCCTTCAAACTGCATCCTATTCCAAGCCTTTTGATTAGTATAATGAATGTAATTGTACACTTATATTAAAATTACGCGACGTGATCGTGTATTATAAATGCCAACATGAGTTTCTCGGTTCTCTGCGGCCGCACGGGGTGATTATTGCACCGGACTGCAAAACCACATCCGCTTATAGGTAAGTGGGGAGGCCGAATCAATGGCCGTTTAGGGAGACTATTCTCAAGATTCTAATAACATAAACTCACTCCTAATTCCACTTCTACATTCACGCATAAACATTTGCTACAATTCGAAACTTAAGTGTTTCAAGATAATCAAATGATTTTTCTGAAATCTCTTGATGGAAGTACAATAGTGTTCTTGTGCCGACCCTTATGTATGGAAGTGAAGCATGGAACTGGCAAAAGAAGGATGAAAATAGAATAAATGCAGTAGAAATGAGATCTCTAAGACGAATGTGTGGCAAATCCGTATATGATAGAGCGACAAATGCAAGTATAAGAAGTGAATGTGGTGCGAATGAAAGTGTTATGAACAAAATAAGGAAAGGGTCATTAAGATGGTTTGGACACATGGAAAGAATGTGTGAAAACAGAATGGTAAAGAAGGTTTATGTAAACGGCGTGAACAGAGCTAGAAATAGAGGAAGGCCTAGGAAAACGTGGCACAATCAAATCAATCAAATATTGAATGTCGGTCACGTGAGGAGTCGGAGAAATCGACGTGCGTGCATGACAAGATGTATGAATGTAGAGGAAGCGAGAGAAGTATGTCAGGACAGAACAGTGTGGCGTTCCATTCTTTCTGCCTACCCCTCCGGGGAGACGGCGTGATGGTTAGTTAGTTTAGTTAGCTCCACTTTTGTCTTTATTTCGACAGCGACTGGTTTCGCCAGGCTCGCTGGCATCGACAGATAGGAAAATTTTTGATCGACATCGACAGACCAGTCTGTCGATGCCAGCGAGCCTGGCGAAACCGGTCGCTGTCGAAATAAAGACAAAAGTGGAAGTAGTTAATAACATCGTTTTATTTAATAATTATTTAAAGTGTTACAAGTTCGGAAAACAAGAGAATGCACTCTACATTTACGCTGATCCAATACCACCTTACTAACTAACTAACTAACCATCACGCCGTTTCCCGGAGGGGTAGGCAAAAGGATGGACCGCCATTCCGTTCTGTCCTGACATACCTCTCTTGATTCCTTCACATTCATACATCGGAACATGCACTTGGCCGCCTTTCAGTATTTGATTAGTTTAATCATGCAATGCTATCCTTGGTCTTCTACGACTTCTCTTTCCACTCACACTGCTTGTATACAACGTTTTAACCATTCTTCTCTCGCCCATTCGTTCAATATGTCCAAACCATCTAAATTCTAAATGATCATTTTTTAATTTTACTTCTGATGCCATCATCTGCCTTACCTTTCTTCCTTATTTCATCGTTCGGTATTCTATCATATATCGTTTTCCCGCACATTATTTTCAGTGATTTCATTTCTATGCCATTTATACTAATTTCATTATTTTTGCCAGCTCCAAGTTTCACTTCCATACATAAGGATTAACACTAGAACTCCATTGTGTACTGCCATCTTTGCTTTAGCTGAAATATTTATATTTTCAGTGATGACATTCAGAGCGCCATAATTTTGTTCCCAGCTCCGACCCTTCTTTCGATATCTTTCTCCAGTTTTCCATCTCTTGTAAACATGCTTCCCGGTTTGATAAATTACCTTCCCAACGTCATTTTTTATTTGAATTATCGATTATTCTTCTTGTTCCTATCTATCAAAAGTTGGACAGCATCATGATGAATGGTTTTAAAATTATTTTATTATTTATGCGGTTTTAAATGATACATTCATTATTAAATGCTTAATTTTGAAACACTCTTATTATATAAAATAGTCCATTGTTTTGGCCGAAACACTATGATACTTCGACATTATTACTGTTAAAATTTAAAACAGTGTTATATATCACAATATCTTTTTATTTACCGAGTGTCGCGACAGCTGTTTCGCCAACCGATGTTGGAATCATCAGATGTTACAATATACAAGTTTATTTAACACCTGATGATGCCAACATCGGTTGGCGAAACAGCTGTCGTGACACTTAGTAAACAAAAGAAATTGTGATATACGAGTATTTTAAATTAAATTTTTTATTATATTATATATTTATTATTTTATTACATATTTATTATGATATTATATATTTAATATTATTTTATAATATATTTATAATTATATAACATATTTATTGTCTAAAAGAATATTATGTGTTAAAAAAAATTCTTTGTTATTTTATTTTATATCATTGTATTTTATATAATTTGATTTAGATTTATTATGTAGACGTTGAACGATTGAAGTGTGCGCGGGAGATGCCTATTGGTGGCGATGAAGTTCGCAACCCATCACACCGCGTCTCTCGCGTGGGCGAAAAGAGAAGGATGGAGTGCCGCTTCGATTAAAGTGTGGCAGTCCATTCTTTCTGTCTACCCTTTCGGAGAAACGGCGTGATGGTTAGTTCGTTTTTTTTTTAAATTTTAATAGTAATAATACTCTTAATATACTCGTTGGTATCACAATTTATTATTATGAGATTGTCGCGACAGCTGTTTCGCCACCTATGCTGGCATCACCAGGTGTTACAAACAATCGTTGTAAGTTGTATATGATACTAACCTGATGATACTAATGGCGCAACTGTCTCGACAATCTCAAACAAATAAATTTTGATACGTAAAATAACAGTGTTTCAAATTTAAACATTTAATAATGTTTTTTACATCGAAAAATCACACATGAAATTTATTTAATTTACATATCACAAATCAAGATTAAGGAATGTTGCTCCTTAGTTGAGGCGATACGGATTGGTTTGCTCCTTGATGCCACTTGTTTTATGCAAATAGGATCGGGCAAGTGAACTGTGATAACATACTAAGTCAACTGAAATAATGGAAGGTCTGAGTATAAACTAATAGGTACACTTTTTACTTCAGAAAAAATATTTTTTTTACTAACTAACTAACTAACCATCACGCCTTCTCCCCGAAGGGGTATGCAGAAAGAATGGACTGCCACACTTTTCTATCCTGACATATTTCTCTCGCTTCCTCAACATTTCTTCAACGTCGATTTCTCTGACTCCTCACTTGGCCGACATTCAATATTTGATTTATTTGATCGTGTCACGTTTTCCTCGGTCTTCCTCTATTTCTGGTTCCATTTACATCGTTAACACATATTTTTTTTTACCATTGGTTTTTCATTCATTCTTTCCATATGTCCAAACCATCTTAATCCTTTCATTATTTTGTTCATAACACCATCATTCGCACCGCAAGCACTTCTTATATTTTCTATACTATCATACACAGAGTATCCACACATTCGTCTAAGAGATCTTATTTCTACTGCATTTATTCTTCTTTCATCCTTATTTTGCCAGTTTCATGCTTCGCTCTCATACATAAGGGTCGGTAGAAGAACACCATAAAGGAGTAAGAAGATTTTTAAAATTTATATAAATGAAAACGTCCGTCTACTAGGAGTTTTATTAGTTTTTTTTATAAAATGACATGTTTCGCCCTTTACTATTTTTCTTCTTCAATTAAATTGGGTGATTTGTATGTCTGGAAATTCTCGTCCTCCTTCTCTTGCGATATGTAAGATCAGCTATCTCTCCATTTATTGGGTGGCCTGCCAGGTGTATGTTGGCCTAAGGGCATCATCCCATTTGCAGGAGTGTATACTGTGAGAGTTAATGAGATCATTTACACTGTCCCGATAGAATCGTTTCCTCGTTCTGCTCCATCTCACTATGTCCATTGCAGATTTTTCTTATTCTCGTATTTCTCACTCTATAACTGAGAGATTTTGTTTTGAGAGAGGGGTGAGAAGATTTTTTAAATAATATAAATTAAAACGTCTGTCTTCTGGCAGTTTTATTAAGTTTTTTTTTTATGGAATGACATGTTTCGCCCTTTTAAGGCATTATCGAATGTATCATTGAGAATGCGTTAGAATAAAGAAACATATCATTCCATACTACTACTTTCTATGGTCATACAACTCTTGAAGAGTTTAAGCCTCCTCGATGATTTTTCGGCAAGCTCCATTTTTGCTCCCAGGAGTCCGATTTGCCCAACATTGTCCATTAGGCGCTGTCTAGGCCTTCCTAGAGGTCTTACTCCAGTCGGTCTAGACGCGTATAGGGTCTTGATATCATTACATAAAAAAACTTAATAAAACTCCTAGAAGACAGACGTTTTTATTTATATTAATATGGAGTTTTACAAGAATCAATAGAAATTCAAGAAACGATCAGGTTCAAAAAACAATACGAAGAAACGATCAGGTTCAAGAAATAAAAAAATCAGGTTCAAGAAACAATAAATAAGAAGATTTTTTGTTCGAGCAGTATCGCCTCTTGTCTCCACACCGTAAGTCATTATCGGTCTCACACAGGTCTCATAAATTCGGACTTTGTTGTATGTCTACGTTTGTTCTTTCAAATGATGTTGTTCAAATATCAAGTCATCGCAGAAGCCATATTGGTCTGTTTTATTTTATAAAATGCTGTAGTTGGATATTTTGATATAGACCCCATAGGTACCCATCGCTAAGCCAAGGCTGTTATAGGGCGCAGCAATGCCTATTCGTCAGCCTCGCTCAATCACTTCCTAGGCCCGTCCCCCGTCCATCCGGAACTGACATTAATTGTTATTTCATTTACGTAAATCAAAGAGACACCATGTCACATTTATGCTACTCTTTTTTTGACACCGAGGTATTTGAACATTAAAGCTTACTCGATGGGCGTTTCGTCCATGGTCAGTTTGCACCTAGGGGAGTGGCTTGATATTCTTAGCCACTTTGTTTTTCAAATGGATATGCTCATATTACACCTCTTAGATTTAGTATATAATTTGTATAATAACCAGAGGCTTTCAATGTCATTAATTTTATATTATGTCTACAGCCTCGTGACATAAAGTAGGTTGAAAAAAAAATTATAGGCTTATGATATCTAATGATACTAGATGATAATTTCGTAGGAAGCAATAATGATATATAACATTGTATTAGCCAATGAAAATTAGTTTTTACTATCAAACATAATTGACACAACCAGTTTCACCAGAACAACATAATAATAATAAACTTGTTAAACTGTGAAAAAAAGCTGATGAAACTGTTTTTTTTAAATAAATAAAAAATTGTTCTACAATATCAAAATATTGTCAGGATTATATGTATTCTAACTAATATAATGTTATAAACTGTTAAATTATAAAACTTGGTTTACATATCACTTTTTTTTCGCAAAAGCTGTTTCGTCAACGTATGTTGACATCATCAGTTGTTATAAAAAATTATCAAGTGTTAAATAAATATTTTTGTGATTTTTCGAACCTTTATTTGTATTTGTCCCAATATCAATTTGAATTATTTCTTTGATATATTTTAGAAGTTCTTGCTGAAGTTTTATAATTAAACAAATAATAATGTTGAAGTATCATAGTGTTTCGGTCAAAACAATGGACTGTTTAATTTTATGTTCTTTCTTCTTGTTGTTGTTCCTCTCCTATCGAAGGTTGGACAAAATCATGTTTTTTTCTATCTTTGATACAGCAGCTCTTAACAGGGATGTTGTACTGCAACTGAACCATTCTCGAAGGTTTTCTTGCCAGGACTTTCTTTTTTTCCTGACACTTCGGTTTCCGTTAATTTTGCTTTAGACAACCAATTTATTTTTCTTTCTTCATTCGCTGTAGTACTTCCATGTTTGTGACTCTTTCTGTCCATTCTGATTCTTTGGACGTTTTAATAATAACCGTGATGGATCTATCAGAAAGAAATTTCATATCTTTACCACATTAAAAATAACACGTCTAGAATAAAACAAAAATTCAAAAATCCATTGTTTTGGCCGAAACTTTTTGATACTTCAACATTATTAACGGTTAAATTAACAACACTGTTATAATATCACATTTTTTAATACACTTTTTGAAAATGTCGCGACAGCTGTTTCGCCAACCGATGATACAAACAACTATTGTTTTATTACTCTTTTTTTATTTTTTTATACACATTCTTTATTCAACACTTACATTTAAAAAATTAAAATGACATAGACATGTTTCAGACAACAAGTCCTTATTCTTCTGAAAAAGACTGGTTGTCCGAAACATGTATATGTAATTAAATTTTTTTAAATTGTTGTATAAACAAAGTGTATAAAAAAGAAAAAGAGAAATAAAGCAATTACAATACAAAGTATGGCGAATATAGAAGAAACTATTGTTTGTAACACCTGATGATGATCGGATGTTTACTTTACAATTGCTCAGGACACTCAAAATGAGTATCATAACTCATTTCAGACAAAAATTCACTTAAGACTTTATGGCTCCCAGGTACAGAAATATTTGACGGCGTTCTAAGATAATGAAAAAAAAGTTTGAATATTTTTCTGGGTTAAAAATACACTGTCTAAAGAGTGTAAAGGTCAAAGTTATTTTTTCTAAGAACACTTGATGTTTCATTTTTGTTTTTCGTGGAACCCTAAATTCACGAGGTTCACCCACATTCTTGAGCCTTGAGTGATTGGCGGTTTTAGGATTCATGGGCGGCTCGTGATAATGGTAACATTGTTTTAGCAAAACCACTTTTTAGACTCTTTCTCTCTATACTCTTCTCTCTATACTTCTCTCTCTATACGTTTATTTTTGGATGTGACCTTCAACTTTAATATAAATTAATTTAATTTCTGAATATAAAAAAAAACTTATACTGAATAAATAGTATACCCAAAAAAAAAAAAACATATTATTTTTCAATGTAGTTTTTTAAATAAAATATAATACTTATAAATGTATATATATATATATATATATATATATATATATATATATATATATATATATATATATATGCGC
>JAHDVF020001489.1:0-21624 GCA_022606425.2 Lepidostoma basale
CAGTATCTTGCGTTGCGTGCCCCGTCTCACGACATCTTCCACCTTGGAGATATCGTGGATAGCCGTGTTCCTCACCCTATCTCAAAGAGTCTTTCCTGGTATCATCCTTAGCGTCGGCATCTCTGCAAAAATCAAATAATTATATTAAAATGAGCAGTATATTAAAAAAAAAGGCTTTCAGAGAAAAACTAAAACAGCTGAAGTAAATCGTCTAATCCAAAAGATATAGGTTATCGCCCGTCTAATCCAAAAGATTTAGGTTATCGCCCGTCTAATCCAAAAGATATAGGTTATCGCCCTGCCAGAACAATTTTACATTAAAATAACATTATTAAAATAGATTATACCAATTCATAGAATTGTTACTTAGAATTTAACGTTTTTCCATGTTGTCATAACATAACCTAAAATAATACGTAAGTAAAACGATTTTCATTTCTATTCGATTTAATTTGAAACTACAACTTTGAAATATGTAATGCGGAAATATAATCTGTATTCATTTCAACGGCAAAATAGAATAAACTGAAGATATACTCGTATATGAATTAGAAATATAAATATTTTACTTACAAAACACTCCGCTGCGACGCAGATCTGACAGTTACAATAGGGATGTGCGATCCGCTCACGAGTCGACTCAAAGATTCGAATCTTTTTGGTGAGCGGGTGAGCGATGATCCATAAAAAAAAGAGCGGCAGCTCAATGATCCGCTAGGTCAGGGGGGGTCGGCAAACTTATTAGCCAAAGAGCCAAATGCGTACTTTACAACGATTTAAAAAAAATTGAAAACCAAATATGTTTATTGATTTAGATAACCTTTATTATAATTTATGCACTTCATTCAATTACGGGTACACTGAATAAAACATTATTTCATACTTCTTCCTGTGATGAAGGCGACCAGCCTTCTCTCCATCTCTTTGGTGGTCATCCTGGTGGTCGACGGCCCTCTGGAGTCTCTTGCATCACGATATTAGGAATTCTTGCTGGATCCATTCTCTCGATGTCTCTGCCTACTCCATTTCACTATGTCTTCAATGTTGCAGGATTTGCGAATTTATTCGTTGGGTATCCTATCTCTAACGGTTCTCCCCACAATAGGTCGCAGTCTGGTTCTGACAGTGTCTGCTCTTGCTTTGATTCCGTATGTTATTATGGGCCTGATGCATGTTTGTTTGTTGTTATTCTTAATTTTAGCCACAATTCCAGGTTCTCATCAATAAGACGACGTCGTAGTTTACTCTTGTTAAAATTCCGGTGAATCGTATATTATTTCAAAAGAGTCGACTATTTTTAAGGGATCTGAGCAATATGTTTATTGATTTAGATAACCTTTATTATAATTTTTGCACTTCATTCAATTACGGGTACACTGAATAAAACATTATTTCATACTTCTTCCTGTGATGAAGGCGACCAGCCTTCTCTCCATCTCTTTGGTGGTCATCCTGGTGGTCGACGGCCCTCTGGAGTCTCTTGCATCACGATATTAGGAACTCTTGCTGGATCCATTCTCTCGATGTCTCTGCCTACTCCATCTCACTATGTCTTCAATGTTGCAGGATTTGCGAATTTATTCGTTGGGTATCCTATCTCTAACGATTCTCTCCACAATAGGTCGCAGTCTGGTTCTGACAGTGTCTGCTCTTGCTTTGATTCCGTATGTTATTATGGGCCTGATGCATGTTTGTTTGTTGTTATTCTTAATTTTAGCCACAATTCCAGGTTCTCATCAATAAGACGACTTCGTAGTTTACGATTGCAAAAGAGTCGACTATTTTTAAGGGATCTGAGCTGAATGGTTCCGCTCAGTAAAGTGAGCCGATTCTTCTTGATAATTATCGAGTCGTTTGTCAAAAAAGTTGTTTGTCGTTGTGAATTTTTTTTTTTTTTTAGCTCATCGACAAAAAATTTATCCTGGTGAATTTTTTTTTTTTTACCGGAATCAACTTTTTTGGTCGAGGAGCAAAAAAAAAGGTCACTAAAATAATTTCAAACTTTGAACGACTCAAAATGGTGAACCGTGGATCGTTAAAAAGAGTCGGCTCACTTTGCTGAGCGGAACCGTTCAGATCAGATCCCTGAGATGAGTCGTTTTGCCCATCCCTATTCGTGCGTATATTTTTCAGTTCAAAAGAGCGACTAATTTCATATCTGACCACGCAAAGAGTCAAAAAAGCCACTAATTTGCATCTTATCACGCCAAGCGAATATAGACTCTAAAGATCGATACTCAGGTGATACGAACATGAAGGTCTATACTCGCTCGCACTACGAAAATTTATAAATTTACAAAGTTAATTAGAGCTCGATTAATAACAAAAATATGCCTATGCCCACCTATGTCTATCTATTAAGGAAGTGTATCAATTTGAAAACGATCTGCGCAGGAATAATCCCGGAATCAGTCCACACACAGAGAGAAACTGCCTTTTATTTATATAGATAGATAGATAGATAAGCTTGATCATAATAAATTGAAATGGATTAAATAATTTGAATAATTCTATTCCTAATTTAATACTTTCTTTTGTTGTATTTTCAATGAATGATTTATTGTGACTTTTCTTTTCATTTCAGGAACTCTCTTGTATAAGGTACGCTGATAAAGCTCTCAAAATATGATTATTTATTTCTCATGTCCAAAGTGAAATGAGTCCCATTTACGTTGTCCTTTGTATCGCGAGCGAGCGGAGATCACGCGCATATTTCACAGTCATTAATGCACCGCCCTTCCAGGGAGAGCCAAACCGAGACCCGGACAAAGGGCCATTGTTCCGCCCTTCAGAGCGCCCGCCGCTCTAGCCCCCAGCCCCCGCCCAAGTCGGGAAATATATGATTAATGTTGTACCACGTATAGGTTAGACATTCCATTGTGCGGGTCTAATAAGCGGCGCGGAGAGAAGTGGTCCGGATCCCGGAAAATCATAAAAAAATTACCAATTTTTATTTTTAATTAAACGTATTTCTTTATTTTGTATACAAATATTTGTAGACAAATACTGGATTTTTACCCATTGCGGGTTAATCATGAATGGTGAATGTTGTTAAACATAAAGTGATCGCTTAACCCAACCAATGACAGGTTATAAGTTCTGTAAACGCCTCGGTTACCATATTCTGTTTCCGAATAATTTACATCTTCGTCTCTATTGAGATACAATTAATCCTTAAAATAAACGTATTTCATCTTACTGGGGTGTAATCAAATCGCGTACCACTTATATTAAAAATTAACTATACTAACTAACCAAACAACTACGATTGAAGGATGACCTGAACAGACATGTCGGATAAACCTGGATGCAGTCTGCACAAAACAGAGTGGCGTGGAAGCGAATGGAGTAGGCCTTTCAGAGTCTACTCCAGGAGTGGACGGGAATAGGTTGAAGAATTATATCTAACCATCACACCGTCTCCCTGGAGGGGTAGGTAGAATGGATGGACCGCCTCATTGTTCTGTCCTGACATACTTCTCTCGATTTCTTAACATACATAAATCGTGTCATGCACGTAGGTACGACGATTTCTCGAGCTCATTACGTGGCCGACATTAAATATTTGATTGATTTGATGGTTCAAAGTTTTCCTCGGTCTACCTCTATTTCTAGTTCTGTTTACGTCGTTTAGATATACTTTCTCTCTTTTTAAGGCCCTATCAAACATTTGATAATGCCTGACTTATATTACTTTTTTTATAATTTTATGAAACTTATAGATATAAAATAATAAATCACTTTGTATTTAACCACGGTATGGTTATTATAGATGCCAACTAGTTAAGCTTGGACCCAAGCTTCATTAGGGCAGTATTATAATTAACCAAAAACAATTTTTTGTTTAGTTATTATTCTTCTCTGATATGCTTGGGTCCAAGCGAAACTAGTTGGCATCAATTATAATAACCGTGTCGTAGTTAATTATAAAGTGTTTTATTATTTAAGATCGATAAGTTTAAATGTCTAACCACAAAGTGAATGATTCATACATAATTTTTTTATTAATATACTCGTTATAATAAATTTGAAATAACGAAGAATTTTCTTTGGTGTAATGAATTTCACGATTAAGAGATTTGATTAGTATCTATAATATATTTTATCAGCAATAGTTTGAACTATTGGATAGATATGTAAATACATAGAAAACTAGAGCGGCTCTGCGCTCAAGATATTCCACGGTGGGTTATGTCAGTTTCCCATTTGCAACTGTAATTCAGTCGCTTGGGGCAGCGTTCATTTCTCGGCTTCATTAGACATCCTCAATACCACAATCAGGAAGGAGTATTTTGATTGAGGCATTATGTGTCAAGGGGCATTATTCATCAAAACCGTTTGATGTGCTCCGACGCTTCGAGCAGTTCATTCCTAAAATATATATAATAATTAACCTCTAATCAAGTGCTTCTGATATCTTGCGTAAAAAATATCATAAATAATCACAACACTATTCTATCTAGGCTTATCTTTGAAAAAATAATATGAATGTTTCTTTTTTTATAAACTTAGTATACATCACTCCCTTTATTAAAACAATAAAAATTAAATACCAAACATGTTTCGGACACACAAGCCCATCATCAGTGATATTATATAAATATAGAGATTAAAAATATTACATATTTTTTTTACAAATGTGGTCAGTTTTGACATGTCGCCTCTTTGCGAGAATAACGTGACATTTCGAAAATCAAATCCGCCGTGTTCAACTTTATTTTCTGCAAAAACATGGTATTTTTAAAGTGAAAAACAGAGAATTTATTAATTTTGAGGGAAAGAGACAACACAACAGTGGTGTATTGTGTTGTCACGTTGTCTCTTTCAGACGGGTATCTTGTTTCATTTTTCAATTTTTAAAGTTTTCGAGATAACACGTTATTCTCGCAAAGAGGCGATGTATTAAATGATTTATTTCGGAACGTTTATACTTGTGTTATAACAAATATTTTGAATAAATTAAAAATAATAATTTAAAGTTCTTATTGGGGTCCAGGTATAAAGTATATAGATTAACTTACAACAATCAAAGATTGGACATGACGTTAAATTTATTTGATAATTTATGATATTTTTATAATTTTTATTTGATTTTTTGATTTCTAAAATTTATATAATATCACTGATGAAGGACTTGTGTGTTCGAAACATGTTTGGTATTTAATATATATTTTTTTAAATAACTTGAGGGTTGTATACTAAGTATATAAAAATAATCATGAAACATGTACAACACAAATTTATGGCGAATATGGAAGATAATATGAATGTATTCGTCTGTTTTATTTTAAGTTTTATTATCTTTTATGACAATGACATTTTGAGCCTTGCTAAGGCTTCACAGTGGCAAACAAATGAGAAAAATAATTGATTGTGCCAAAACGTGTTATTCCCATAAAATATATAAAAAAAACAGAAAACATTTTTTAAATTAATGTTCATAATTTCATATAAGGTTTTACATTTTTATTTGAAACAATAAATGCATCTCTCGATCTTCCTCTATATTGAAAGAAACTCGTTGTTTTTTTTTAAACTTTGAACACCGACTTTTTGTAATTAATTAATTTGGTCATGGCATTTTTTCCTCGACTTTTTTCCATGCACACTGCTTGCATTTAACTTTTAAATCATACTTCCCTTATCCCTTCATTATACTCGTCCAAAATATGATATTAAGACGTTTTCTCAATTTAAATTGGAAAGCATTAATCTGTTTAATATTCCTTTTGGTACACGGTATATATATTTTTTTTCTACACATTTTCTAAGCGATGTCATTTTTACGGCATTAATCCTACTTTAATTATTTTTTTGGAAACTCTCAGCTTAAAAATCACACAAAAGGGTTGACACTAATATATAGCAATTAAAAATAATATACAGAAATCTTTTTTGTTAGTTTACCAAATAACCAATATTGTAATATAATATATTATAGTTTTAGATAAACTTAAGGCGTTAACACTGTGGAATTCCATGATGACGATTTTTTTATGAATTAAATCAATGTTTTTTTTCACATTTGAATTTATTTTTCTCGACATGTTCACTTCAACATTTATATCGTTCTCCCGATGATGAAGGTATAGCCTTCGAAACATGTCGAGAAAAATAAACTCAAAAGTGGAAAAAACATTGTTTTAATTCATAAAATAAATCGTAATATAATATATACACTAATATTGTATTATTATTGTTATTAAGAGCTAAGTTATAGTAGTCATTTGTGTACATATAATAATAATGATAAATTGTCTCATAAGTATTCACGAATTAAGTCGACGTTTGCTGACTTGCAAATATTATCAGAAAAGGTTACTTTAAATACTCATATCTAAAGACATATTGTTATTGATTAAATACATATTTCTGTGATCATGTTGCACGTAATTATCAGGTGCATATATATCATTGTAAGAGTAACATTATGTGTTATTACATTATGTGCTAAATTAAAAAAATGGTGGATTCGTGGAACATAAATTGAATAGACAATATGTGCACCATCTAAAAACAACATTTTAAGTTAAATTATTTTTATTTTGTTATTTTATTTTATATCATTGTATTTTATATTATTTGTTTAAGATTTGTGGGTATTTTGTGGGTATTGGACGATCGGAGTGTGCGTGGGAGATGCCTATTGGTGGCGATGAGGTTCGCAACTCATCACACCGCGTCTCCCGCGGAGCGAAAGGAGAAGGATGGAGTGCCGCATCAGTAAAAGTGTGACAGTCCATTCTTTCTGCCTACCCTTTCGGGGAGACGGCGTGAAAGTTAGTTAGTTAGTTAGTTTGTTAGTTAAGAGTAACAAAATCTTTACAATTATTAAGATATCTTCAGTTGTTATAGATAATAGAATACATATTCTAAAAATGAATTACCTATGACTACAAAGTACCGAAAGTTTTCTAACAAAATTCAGGAACCAATAAGCGATACGTTTATACGTTTCAATAAATTTCAACAAAAAATATTAAAAACAGGTAAAGAGTAAATAATTTGTACGAATAAAAACGTCTGTTTTCGAAAATTATTTGGTAAGGACCTGTTTGACTACCTACAATAAAACTAATAATTTTTTTTAGCTATACATCATTAAAAACAAAAATATAAACAAAAAGTCACAATATTTTAGTTACAATTTTCAAATTCATACATCTTTTGATAGAAGAAAAATCTTCTGTTGAAAACTGTCTTTGAGAACCTATAAATAAGGTATCAAATAAATAAAAAAAACAATGATTTTGGTTTGTATTTTCAAAGTCACACATTGAGATAGAAGGAAAATCTTCTGTTGAAAACTGACCTCTCTACGGTGAAGTATGTATCTACAAACCAAATAAACTGCTTTGCTCTGTAGATGGAAGTACCCGACTCTAATCGTAGAGTGCCTACGACCTACGACAAGGGTCTAAAGCTTTGTGTACCATCTACGACCTACAATAAAACTTGACAAAACTAGTTTAAAATATCTAAACATTTTTTTATTGGATTTGCATTAATTACATTGTATACGGAGGAATAAAATAGAGCAATTGAATTTAATTAGATCTTCTCTCTATCGAAAAAACAAAATGTACGACCTTTCCAAAACACCCTAAACTTGTAACCTGGTTATAGAAAATCAACCCATAGAACAGGTCAGGACCTTCAAGTATCTAGGCATAGACTTGGTGGGAGGAGCTGATCTGCGAGATGAAATACAAGCCCAAGCAAACAAGGCAGCTGCAATCTCTGGCGCTCTAAAATCCACAAAATGGAAAAACAAAGACATGTCCGTTAAGATTAAGATGAGAATCTATAAAGAAGAGAAGTAAGGGCAGACACAGTAAGGACCAAACAAGTTTTGAGGACTTCCGAAATGAAGACACTGAGGACGATAGCAGGTAAGACACTGAGAGATCGCGTGAGGAACACCAGATTAAGAGAGAAATGTGAGGTTGAGGATATTATAAGATGGAGCAGACAGCGAAAAAGGGACTGGTACGGTCATGTTCAAAGAATGGACACCACCAGACTCCCCTATATTGCATTGCATAATCAGCCTCATGGGACTCGTCCTCGTGGAAGACCTCCTATGGAAGGACAAACCTCCATATGGAAGGACAGTTCGGAATCTACCTCGCAGGAGGAGCAACGCTCTGGAGAACAGACCACATAGGTCTACAACAAGGAAGAAGAAGATATCTTGTAGATTTAAAGTTTTTTTTTGTGTTTGACAATTTAATGATGGATCTCATCATCCCAGGAGACATGATTTCTGTACAACAGGTCGTCAGATCGATCAAAAGAAGAAGAAGAAGAAGCTTCTGGTGATCAAATTGCGAAATCTTTTCACGTTGATGATCTTTGATTTTTAAATGGCAAATCCTTCATAAATTAGTAAAAATTTTGGATTTTTAACGTTGAACTTCTGAATTGACAAAATTAACACATATGTATATTTCTCAAATATATTTGTTGTATTTGAAAGAATGATTTCCGATACCTAATTTGTCCAAATATTATGTGCCATTGTATTATATGTACTCACATACTATTCCCGAGGCTAGTAATTATGCAAATTACACTTCAAGTAGTGTCTAGTCAATAATAATTAAGCTCTTGATGCAATTATGCGTACACACGAATGTGAACACATAATCGTATACAACACAACCTGATTGTACCTATAGTAAAATATTTGTTAGCAAAACTTGCCGGCTTATTGATTGAAATATCCGAATGGCGAAGAAACAAGTAAACAGAAAAACAAACGAGAGAAATGGTTAGTACATAAACTTTAGAAAAAACATTTTTTTTCACTACACGTTTTTGAACTTATCACAAATGTGTTACAGACAATAATATTAAAAATCGTTGCTCACATACTGAATGAAAGAGGTGAAGTATGGAGTTATAGGTTATTTTTTTTTTAAGATTTGTAGGACAATGGGAACAAATCAAATATTGGACTTGATGTTTATTTGGCTGTTAATTTATTTTTTGAATGTATACGAATACTGGATTTCACCTATTGCGGGTTATCAATTCATGATTTAATTGTATCTCAATAGAGACGAAGATGCAAATTGGAAACTGAATATGGTTGATCAAGGTGTTTACAGGACTCATGACCTGTCATTGGTTGGGTTAAGTGCACACTTTATGTAATTACAACATTCCCCATTCCACCTTTCTTATGACCATGTCTGGCAAATATTTGGAAGTTGTATATTTGTTAAAGTCCAACGCCAGATTTCACATGTCAGTTTCAATGCGCCATCTATGAAGATTTTGATTATAAATGTTAATTTCTAAGATTAATCTTTATAATCTACATACTTACGCCCTCTATGAGGATTTATGTTTATTTATTGATCATTTACCAAGTACAAGGTTTTAATATCTCCCAACTGCGGTAACCCGCTCTAAGGAAGCAAAAAAAAAAGTATATTCTGAATAGATATTTTAAACTCTAACATTTCAAGGCTTTACAATATTACATTTATATTCATTTTAAAAATGTTAAATTTGTCTTCCTTTAACAAATGATCTTTTTCGATAAGTTTGTGTGCGAATTCCGTAGAAGTTAATATTTAATAACGAATACGAATAAAAACGTCTGTTTTCTAGAAGTTTTATTATATTTAATGTGAATGACGCGTCAAGGATATTTGATAATGCCTTCTTCTTCTTCTTCTTTAACAGCCGTTGTCGTCCACTGTTGGACATAGGCCTCCCCCATACTTCTCCATTTATGACATGTCAAACGGGGGTGGTTGGCATTACAACGCCATGCTTGCCAGACGGGTTGGCGAGGTGTCCTTCCACGTTAGCCTATGCATTAATATTATCCACCGAGGTTATTCACACTCTATCTCTAACATCTCGCATAGTTTCCAGGGGAGACCAAAGTCGAGGAGGTGTGGAAAGGTACTTGGGATCAGATCAATCCTCCAGCGTAGCATGGCCATCACCACGGTGATGGCCATGTACTGCTCGAAGAGTCAATAGGATCCCCCTTACTCCCCCTTAGAGAGGCGAAACAATAAATAGTTATTTTTTTATGTAATTTTCAGTTTTATTTATTTTTATTTAATTCAATTCGTTTAAAAAACCAACTGATTCATTTTTAGATCTTACTTGTAATTACGAGTAGGTATATTATGTTTCAGATATATTTTAAAATTAATTTTTAGTAAAACTCCTTGTGTCTTTTGGTAGGTCATTGTAATTGTAATTACTTCTAGACTTTACTCCAACCACTTTCATGTAGTAAATAAGTAACGATTTTGTATTTTTTTACTATTTAAACACTGTGAAATGACGTGTACAGTCAGAAACATGTTTATGAAAAGTGTTGTGAAAATACAATACTTTTCAACAGTTATTCATATGTAAACACAAAATAACGGTGAAGTTTTGTACGCACATATAATAATTTTATTGTAATTGCACGATTTATAATAATGATTCAATAGATTCGTGAAAAAGCCATAATCGACAATCTTATTGGTTTATTACAGAGCACGAACGTCAAAATTGTTTTTCTTTAAATGCGTAATAGCCATTTTGGAAAAGTGTAAACCCTTTTTTTCACGCTAATCATCGTTATTTTTTTTCAAGATTACGGGTTTAAAATGTAATTTCAGACATATCATGATAGCCCCTGATTTTTACAATACAGTCAAACTCGGTTGCGAAATAGCGAGATCTAGGGTGTAACGAGTGAGCAGATACTCCAAGTCTTTAACTAACTAACTAACTAACCATCACGCCATTTCTCAGAGGGGTAGGCAGAGAGGATGGATCGTCACAATGCTCTGTCCTGGCATTCCTCTTGGGCATCATCTACATTATCACAATCGTTAGTATCACAATCGATAATAAGAAAATTGAACCTGTTGAAGAGTATATTTATCTTGGACATAAGATCAAATTCGGGAAGGAAAATCAGACAGCGGAAGTACCCAGAAGAATTGGACTAGGTTGGGCAGTCTTTGGGAAACTCAATCATATCCTTAAAAACAAGGATATTCCCATGAATTTAAAAAGAAAAGTGTTTGAAATATGTATCCTCCCTGTGCTTACATATGGTCTGGAAACTATCACCTTAACTGCGAGGACCATATATAAATTAAAATGTACACAGCGATCTATGGAGAGACAAATGTTAGGCATAAGTCTGAGAGATAGAATCAGAAATGAAGAAATCAGACGCCGGACAAAGGTTGTCGACGTGGTGGATCGTATTGCCAGGCTAAAGTGGCAATGAGCAGGTCATGTTGCCAGACAGGGAACAGACAGATGGGCACCCAGAGTCCTAGGATGGAGACCATGGGACATGAAAAGAGGAATAGGCCGGCCTCAGAAACGTTGGGCCGATGATATTGTCCCTGTCGCGGGTAGCAGGTGGATAAAAGAAGCCCAAAGAAGAGAAAAATGGAAGAAATTAGAAGAGGCCTACATCCAGCAGTGGAGAGACGGCTGAAGAAGAAAGAAAAAGAAAAGATCATCTACATTCATTCATCGTACCATGTACGCACGTTGATTATTCCGGCTTCGAATGTGGCCGCCTACTAAAGTAATTGATTAATGCCACGTTTTCCTCGGTCGTCCTCAGGTTCTTTTTCCACTCACGCTGCTTGTGTACAACTTTTCAACCATTCTACTCTCATCCATTCGTTCCATATGTCCAAACCATCTCAGGGATCCTTTTTTAATTTTATCCATGAATGTGGCCGCCTACTAAAGTAATTGATTAATGCCACGTTTTCCTCGGTCGTCCTCAGGTTCTTTTTCCACTCACGCTGCTTGTGTACAACTTTTCAACCATTCTACTCTCATCCATTCGTTCCATATGTCCAAACCATCTCAGGGATCCTTTTTTAATTTTATCCATGATGCAGTCATCTGCCTTATATTTCTCTCTTATTTCATCGTTCGGTCATCCTATACAACGTTTTTAAAATTTTATATTTTGTGGCGATGAGCTTCGCAACCCATCTCGGGGGGGGGGGGGGGGAGACTGCCACACTTTAACCGATGCGGCACTCCATCCTTCTCTTTTCGCCCCTGCGAGAGACGCAGTGTGATTGGTTGCGAACCTTATCGCCACCAATAGGCATCTCTCGCGTACATTTCGACCGTCCAAAGTCCACAAAATAAATCTAAAACAAATTATATAAAATAAATTATTTTGGCCAATTTGATTGTTCCCGCATTTAATTATAGTAAAATATAATAACACTTGTATGAAACAGACGTTTTCATTCCTACTAATTATATAAAGGAATTGTTTTAATGTATTTTTTAAATATATTTTCATACTTCATAATTCTTCTTCTTCTTCTTCCTGGCGCTATTCCAACTCATCGTCTGTATTGACTGTTAGGGTCGGCTCTTCTCAATCTCAGGCTGTACCTCGCACGGTTCTGAGTATCGCCCTTACTCAAGCCATTATAGCTTTTCATACTTTCATACTTCATAATCAATAAACTTATAATTTAGATCATCGTTTGTCAATGTTTGGGGTTACCAATGACGTATAAAATAGGTCACAATTTGTGAAAAAGAGGGGGGGGGGGGGGTCGCAAGGTATTTAATTTTTTTTGCTTTTTAGGAGATCTCGCTACTAAAAATAGTCAAAAAATTTTCTGTATACAAATACTTTATTTATTTATTAAACACTAATTTTAAGTGAAAATATATATAAAATCATTATTTATCACGATTTTTTAAAATATGGTAATAAAAACTTTAATTGTAAGTCGTGTCAATAAGTTAATGATTTACTTTGTTTAACGTTTGAATGATCATATAAAAGGTATTTATTAAAAAATATCAGTGACATTTTAATAGTAATATCAGATTTTAAGCAGTGTTAACACTTTCAAGCCAAAATGAACTTTCTAAGTTTCCTGTTCTTAATCTTCTTTATTTTTTTCTTCATCGACGCCATTAACAGTAAGATATTCTTATATTATATTACAGAAATAATGGACCGTCACACTGTTTTTTCCAGAGATACTTCTCTGGCTTCCTCAACACCCATACATCGTGTCATGCACGCACGTCGCTTTCTGACTCTCACTTCTCACGTGGCAAACATTTCATATTTGCTTGCTTTGATGGTGCCACGTTTTCCATAATCTTACTCAATTTCTTGTTTCGTTTACTTTTATTTACATATAATTTCTTCACTTATTTTATTTTATTCATCCTTTCCATTTGTCCTAATCATCTTATTGATCCTTTCATTATATAGTTCATAACACTTTCATTATCACCGCATTCACTTCTTATACATATTTGCATTTGATACTCTATCATATACAGATTAAACACACATTCGTTTTCTGATAATAAATAATTGTAAAGGCCTTTACTGATTCAGTAAAGAACTTTACAATTATTTTTATTGCTTAAATAAGTATGTAATAAAAATAATTAAATAGTCCATTGTTTTGGCCGAAACATTATGATACTTCAACATTATTACTGTTAAAATTTAAAACACTGTTATAATATCGAGTAGAGTGTCGCGACAGCTGTTTCGCCAACCGATGTTGGCATCATCAGTTACAATAAACTGATTATTGTAACACCTGATGATGCCAGCTCGGTTGGCGAACAGTTGTTGCGACACTCTCAGTGAATAAAAAGACATTGTAATATTATAACAGTGTTTTAAATTTTAACAGTAAAAATAATTATTAAGTTTTTCTACATGTACACAGGTATTTTCGTTTACGATTATTAAAAAATTGCATAACTTTAAAACTTTCGTAAAACATAATTACTTCAATGAACATTTTTCAAAGCTCTATTGTTTATTCTTTATAATATATTGTTTACAGGTCAATTCTGTAACGGAGAAAACCACAATCATCCTCATTTGTATCATGACTCAGATTGAAGGATTATGAAAAACTATTATGTAAATGTGCATCTCAAATGAAATAAATTAGTTTAAATTTAGCAACGGCGTTTAATTTCACCCGTTTCTAACTCTCATACATTGGGCAATACTGTCTATGCATCATCGGCTGTCCCTCGTGTCTGAGAATGACTGTCCTTTACGGTTGTGGGTCTGCATGTGACTGAAGAGCCCGATCCTGGATCCACATATTCTGGGGCATCTGGGGCAGGGGAAGGCGCTTGTAATGGAACCGTCACCGTCTCCCAGTGGTCTTCTCCTCCTTCTCTCTGCGTCGTCGTCTCTGCGCTGTTCTTCGAAGTCTTGTGTACCTTTATGTACTGCTGTTCTCCACCTAGGTCTGTCCTCTGCAGTCTTTTCCCCAGCAATCACAGTCGATGCCAGTCTTTTGTAGGTTTCCTTTAAGGGAGTCCTTAAAGCGTTTCCTCCGGCCACCGTGTGAGCGTTTCCCTTGGGTAAACTGAGAGTACATAATCTTCCTTGGGAGTCTTGTCTCAGGCATTCTGACGACGTGACCAGCCCAGCGCAGTTGTTTCTGAATAATGGCAGCCTCAATACTTGTCGTATTGACCTTAGCAAATATGTTGTCATTTGTCCGTTTGTCCTGCCATTTCACATTTAGGATCCTACGTAGACAGCGTTGGTGATATCGCTCTAGGGCTTTTATGTGTCCTTTGTATGGGGTCCATGTTTTCCGAAGCATACAGGAGTGTTGGCAGGACAACGGAGTTGTTAACGAGCACTTTGGATATGATACTTTAATTATACAACTGAATTATATTTTTTCGACTTTTGACAATATTCTAAAAAAATTTCGATTATATAAAAGTATTAACATACTAAAATATAATACACAAACGTCGAAGAATCCTTTGTAAAAGAGAAATCGATTCTATTTTACGATCTTTAAAAATCAAAATATCCGAATCCCCTAAACGAAATAACATAAACCATTGGCCGGGCTATCAAATGACGAGATTTCGTTTTATGATTCCCATTTATTTCGGATCAGGATAAAGAATATATTTTTTTCATTGCTAGTAGTCGATAAAGGATATAACTTCATGATAACGTTTGGTAAGATTTAGGGTTAGAATATAATCGTAAGACTATTACTTTTTATTTTATGTCGTAAAAAATAGTAACAAAGAGCAAACTGGTAAAATTATAAAACATATTGTGTGTGTCTTCTTGAAGACGACCTTCGTGGCAGAGTGGCAAGGACTTCGACTGCCACACCGAAAGCCCTGGGTTTGATTATCGGCGATGGCAGTGTGATTGTCACACTGTCTTTTATAATAAAATAGCAAAAGATTGTCTACCTATCATATGTCACAAGAATCAATAGCTAAAAAGTGAATTAATACGAATGAAAACTACAGTTTTCTAGATGTTTTATTATATTTTATGGAAATGACATATTTCGCCCTTCTAAGGCATTATCAAATGTGTGTGTTTGATAGTGCCTTAAAAGGGCGAAACATGTCATTCCCATAAAATATAATAAAACTTCTATAAAACTGACGTTTTTATTCGTATTAATTATTTAATATGGAGATTTAGATCATTGTTCAAGAAACAATAAATAAGCTAAAAAGTTGTGTATAGTTGGGTTTAAATTACCTGCTGTTTACAATTGTGAAAAGCAACAGAAAACTACCCCATTAAAGGCTCACTTTACTGTTAGCCAATCCCTTGGATTGAAACTAGCGAACAATACCGTGCTTCTGTAAACTGAACTATTTACATTGAGTTGCATTTTCTTCTTTTTCTTCTTAGATCTTATTGGTTATGACTCCCTCACATGTTGAAAAATTCTTTCTTGGGTATTTTTGGAGGCTGTGTCAGATTACTTGATATAGATAAAGAAAATATTATCCCAAGAGTTGTCAGAATGGCCGAGCGGTCTAAGGCGCCAGATCAAGGATCCCAAAGACAGCTCGAGACAGTCTACTAGAGGGTTCCCGACCACGTGGCCGACCACCGAAAATATGGCAAGATAGTTGACAGTCCATTACCCAGAAGGACAGAGATGCAACCAACAACAGGTCACCAGACCTATAAGAAGAAGACGAATAAGAAGATGTCAATAAATAATATTGTAAAGCGTGTTTTTTTTTTAGATATTTGGTTTTTAAATTAGCAATATTGATTCTAACAGACTGTCAATTTGACAGTTGACAGTTGATTTGTAATCAGTACGTTTTACCATAAATGGACTGACGTCAGAACAGTGCTTGCGAATTGTGCAAATTTATTTTGAAAATCATGGTTCGGTTCGCCAAACATATCGTGCACTACGTCCATTCTAAGGTCGACATAATCGTCCATCCGAGCAAGTTATTCGGAAGACCATGGATCGTTTTCGCACCACGTATACTCTAGTGGATAATACGCATCCACAAAGACGACAATTGTCGACAATTGGATTTCACGATTGCGCTTCATTCGAGCTAGCCGTGGCGCTTATATGCCCGAAATCATATTTAAACAATAATGTCATAAAATCATCTATTAAATAATGCTAATATCATAGGCATTAACATTATTTAAATGTGTTTTTTGTCATTTTGAATATGTATTGTATACCTCTAAAAAAATACCTTATATTTGTGATAGTTAGGTCAGTAGTGTGGTGCGAAGATAAACACGTTGTAAAACAATATACGATATTTATTATTTATAACATTTTATTTTATCAAGGAAATAAATGAAATTATTAAAACAAGGTTACTTAGGTGTCTTAAGTGAAGATTTTAGTGAACGCTCATCAAGCTGACTCAGTAGACCTTTCGACAGTTTGATAATTATTGTATAATGGATACTTAATTGAATTTGTAATTCCCAAGTTCAATCGCTGGAATTCGTTAGGAAAGGAAAGTCTGAAGTGAATTAAATTTAGAATTAATGCAAGAGGGAACTTCGAAAGGTAAGTTCATTTTTGTTTCCACTTAGAATTCTTGTACGCACCAAATGGAAAATAAGAATATAAATCAGCATCTGTAAAGATGTTTTCGTATTTTAAATTTGATAAAATATTTTAATAAGTTATTTGTGTAGGTACGTACGTCGACTTAAATTGTTATTTAAGCGTGTGTATTACGTTTCTTAAGTTTTTTTATAAAAAATATACAAGAGTAAAGAGAAGTTTCAATAAAATGATTTTTTAACAATAATTTGAATGTATACAAATACTTGTAGACGAACAACTGGATTTCACCCATTTCGGGCTATAAATTCAACAATCAATTGTATCTCAATATAGACGAAGATGCAAATTGGAAACAGAATATGGTAGATCGAGGTGTTTACAGGACTCATGACCTGTCATTGGTTGGGTTAAGCGCACGCTTTATGTAATACAACATTCCCCATTCCACCTTTTTTCTTATGACCACCATGTCTGACAAATTTTTTGAAGTTGTATATATGTCAATCTGCAACACCACCCTTTGCATGGTAGTTTATTCAATCTACACACTAACGCCATCTATGAAGATTGTATTTTAAGCATTAAGCAGAATATCTTTTAACGCAATGTGAAAGGCTACCGCCATTTAGCGCATTGCTAGGTACCGCCTGGAGATGTCACTCCAATCTATATGCTATAATTTTGACCAGTTTTTGTTTTTTTACATCATTTTGAATGTATACAAATACTTGTAGACGAACAAATTGAAATCCAGTTGATCATCCTACATGTCAAGATAATCAATACAATATTTCATATGTATTATTTTTTGTTTTTTGAAATTTCACGGAAGAAGTTCATTGTAAATAATGATAATAAAATTATTGAAAAACTTTTCCTAAAATGCGTATTGAGTTAAATATACATTAAAAAAATATACATATTTGTTTTCTATATTTATTGTATAGTTTCACATCATTATTCCAGAAACAATAAATGAATGTAAATTATTAAAAACTAATAAGAAAAACGTTTGGGTCTAAATTGTTTTGAAACGAAATAAAATATATTTTATATTATGTTTAGGAAGACGTAAAAATATGTAAAAAATGTACGCTTTGTGTTGAGGCAATACTTTAAATTTTTTTTTAAATATTAAAACATATATGTTTACAAGAATAAGATGAAAATCATTCGAAAATTATTATTATTATTATTATTATTATTGGGGCACATTCTCCGCAACCAGAAATACGAACTGCTGCACCTCATCATGGAAGGGAATATCGAGGGTAGGCGCGGTGTAGGAAGACCCCAGATGTCATGGCTCTAGAACATAGATGGACAACCGCCGGCCCGCGGAGCTATTTTGTCCGGCCCTGATTCATCTCGGCGAAGTAATAGAGAAATAAATTATAGTTTAAATAATGCAAATGACACGAACGCTTGCAGTGATTCGGCGAAACTCGTATACGCATCGAAGGAAAATCACAATTTGACATAGTTGCTTTAACGGATTTTTATAAATTATATTTGGTGGAAGAAAAATATATAAATTTTCATACCTTTTCAAGAAAAATCATTTGTCTTTTTGGCAACACATTATACATGTGAACAGTTTTTTTCGAGGATGAAACACGCAAAATAAAAAATTCGAACGAGGATAACACATGAAAATCTCGAATATTCTATGATATTATCATTCAGCAATACCAACGCCAATATTGATAGTCTCGTAATTCAAGTACAAGGCCAATCTTCTCACTAAATTTTGTAAACAGCGTAAAATATTATGTCATTCATTACATAAATAAAAATATAAATAAGAAGTAGCAACGTGTTTTGTTTAATTTAATATTACCTTATTATGATTAATAATTTTGTCCGGCCCTTGACAGGGAGACAGAATGATAATTTGGCCCCAGACCTAGGAAAGGTTGCCCATGGCTGCTCTAGAATATCAAGGAGTGGACTGGAATTTGGGGGGTGGTGGAGTTGTTCCGTCTGGCACAGGACAGAGAGGCCTTCGCCAGTGTGATTCAGAGTTATTATTAAAGAATTATTATTATTATATTTGTTACTATTTTTTTAACCCGCCACTGAACACTAGTGCACATTATTACGTTATCAACCGTAATAAAGGGAAATGTATCCAATTTGTAGATATCGATTATCGGCAGAGCAAGTTAGCGGCGACCCTAAACATTCCGTATTTGCATGCATCGGCAGTCAGCCCGCTCATGCAGACCGTCGATAAAACTATTTTTATACAATGATCGGCTCCATGTTCACTCGCCTGGAATCAAAATATACGTACGTTCACTTATAACTCTTCTGAAATATTACCAACATTGAAAATGTCCGGGTATTCAAATATGCGGGTGTTAACCAGAGGTGACCGGTTATATAAATATAATATTGATAATAAAAACTCAAAAAAAAAATATACGATGTGTTATAGGTTTTTGTTATATTATATTATAGTTGATTAAACAATGCCATTTAACTTAATAATAGCTATAACAGAACTACATTGAAATACAAAAAATCTGTTTAATTTATTACTCTTTTCTATATAAAAAAGACTAACTAACCATTAGAAATTATTTTACAATCTTCAATATGAGCAAAAATAGCTAATCTAGACCACCACCCGATTTATTGTAAATATTGTTAAACCTATAAAAAATTATCAAACATTATCATATTCTGTACACTTTGTTTGTGCTTTTTAAATTAAAATTAACTTCACGAGCCGTTCTTAAGATACCGCGAAGTTCTGGACCGAATGAGAAATGATCGAGAAACTTTTTTACTTTCTTGCGTATTTCAGTTCAAATGAGAATTTATTGTCTGTACATTTTTAAGTCAATATAATTTCCCATAAGGGAAATGACTCCGCTCCACTAAAAACCTTTCGTGAAAAAATCCTGACGGCTTAAGATGGTAGGTGACTCTGATTATTCTTATTATTCAGTCACAATCCTTCAATGGCCCTATTTAAATTAATCTAACATCATATTTTGTACAACAACAAAAATATTCGGGTTTGTAAAACACCTTCAATGACTTCACGAATTTGCCAACCACTTAAAAATTCCAAACGTTTAGTAGGAATGAGGGGCCCAGTTTCTACACAAGAATAAAATAGGTATTGTTACCACACCGAAGGTTTTCATACCACACTGATGGCCCCGGGTTCGATTGCTAGCGATGACAGTGCGATTATCACATTGTCTATGATTTGGTAAAGAATTCACAAGACAATAAAATAGTATATCTTTTACATCGATTTGGCTCGCCCTGTAATGATATTAAGATCTTCTTCTTCGATGGCCCTACAGCCCATATCGAGCCTTAGCCTCCAGTATTCTTCGCCTCCAACTCCTCCTGTTTTCCGCTTCGACCTTCCAATCTGACACACGTAACAATTTCGTCCCATCTTTTCCAACTTCATCCTCTCATCGCAGCCTTGGTCGTCCAATTGGTCTTCTACCACCTGAGTGCCACTCCAGTTCAATCCAATCCAATATTTTTGGGGTTCGCGATGATGGCATCCTCTGCACGTCACCGGCCCATCTCAGTCTTTTCTGTGAGAGACTGGGAGCTTTGTAAATATGGTACAACTCGTCATTATGTCGCAATCTCCAGCCTTCACCGTCATTCACAGTTCCTAGAATTCTGCGCAGCACCCTTCTTTCAAAAGTAACCATTAGCTCTGTGGATTTCGCTGTCATTGTCCACGCCTTACATCCATAAATCACCACTGTTCGGATGATTGTCTTATACAGGGTAATTTTGGTTTTTCTGTGTACGTTTCTTAATTTGAGCACTGGTAGTAGAGAGAAGAATGTTTTGTTGTCAATTGTGATTTCTCTTTCGATTTCCTTGTGATCTTTATTTTCTTTTTTTATAGACGAGCCCATATAAGTGAAGTCCTCCACCATCTTGAAGTTGTATCTATCCTTGAATCTGATAGTTCGCCGTGAGTTATGGGTTGCATTCCTGGTTTGTTTAATTATTTTTGTCTTTTCTTCGTTTATCTGTAAACCCACCTCCTTGGCTGCTGTCTCTGATGTTAAGATCTATTCAATAAAACGACCTTCAAGCAGAATGTTAAGAGCTCTGATTGCCATACCGTAAACAGGTCCCGGGTTTGATTCCCACGGATATACCCAATATCCCATTAAAATAAACGAATATTAAAGCTATGTAGGTACTCCGCGTTGAATAATCAACTCATTATGAAATCATCCCCCTTCCGGTAGGGGCAAATCAATACCATGTCCGGGGATGGTTAACGAACTTGGCAGCAAACAGTACCACTGATGAACGGGTAGATTCTGGAAATTAAATTAATTATCCAATCTGGCGGACTGGTTCGCGGTATATTAATTACTTTCCGCCTAGTAGAAACTAGCGGGAAAAAGAATTGGAAATGCGTAATTAATTTTGCAGAGATTATTATTTGAAATTGAAGTAAAGAAGTAGATAGTTTCTTTCGCTTTGCTAGGGTATTATTTAGTAGTTTCGATCAAACGCGTAACTGTTTATATATTATAGATAATGGAGCAGTATAAAGTTATTGAGGTAATTAATCGAATAAAATTGTCTGTTTTTTAGAAGTCTTATTATATTTTATGTGAATGGCATTCTTCGCCTGTCTAAAATATTATCAAATATATCGAAAAATCAAACGCGCTGCTGTTTATATACACGAGTTAAAGGAGCAGAATATGGTAATTAAGTTAATTGACGTGGCCTAATACATTGTTGAAAACAAATT
>JAHDVF020001490.1:0-112674 GCA_022606425.2 Lepidostoma basale
TATAGTCGTATATACCTATTGCATAAAATAATTAATAGTGGGGTTTTTGCTCACTTGGTTTCTCCGTTTTGAATGTAGCTGCTTCGATAAAATCCTTCCATTTCTTCTTGTATATATCCAGTGTACTCGGCAAACGTTATTCTGTATGATTTATCCTTTATAAACTCGGTTTCAACTGTGATGATACAGAAGTCATATTCAGGTTTCGCAGAAATAGATGTTACTTTGAGTGGAGTTGTGGCACCTTCTTCCACTAAATTGACCGTAACTTTGTCTTGATCAATCACGAGATCCTTGGCGTGTAACGTTATCTTGGTGAGACCACCCACTAATGGCGTAACCACCATTTCCGATCCTCCAGCGAAAGTGAATTCTTTTCCTACTGTTTCGTTTAAGTATGGTTTTAAAGTTATAGTGTATTCATTTACACTGAATTCCTCCGGCAATCTGTATTCTTTCTGTGCGACGTTTCCTAACTTGATGAACTCATCAGAATCTGGCTTGACGGCAAGCGGCATTGCTGCGGATAGTTCCAAGGCCACCACCGCCAAGACAAATATCGATATCATTTCTGAAAACATTCAAATTTCATGGTTTGAGAATTTCAACATTCATTGATAAAAGCGCCTTCTTGTCTGGATACATGAGGACTACCAGCAAAAGAATGATGAAAGTATAAAAAATACCGTAAAATTGAGATCTTTTAGACGAATGTGTGGAAAATTTGTGTATGATAGAGTGAAGAATGAAAATTTAAGAAGTTAATGCGGTGCGAATGAAAGTATTATGGAAAAAATAATGAAAGGAACACTAAGATGGTTTGGACAAGAATAAAGAAGTAATGAAAAATAATGGTAAAAAAAGTATACGTTAACGATGTAAATAGAAATGGTAATAGAAGAAGACGGAGGAAAACGTGGCACGACCAAATAAATTAAATATTGAATTTCGGCCATGTGTGGAGTCGCAAAAATCGACGTGCGTGCATGACACGATGTATGAATGTTGAGGAAACGAGAGAAGTATGTCAGGAAAGAAAAGTGTGGCAGTCCGCTCTTTCTGCCTACCCACTCGGGAGACGGCGTGATGGTTAGTTATTAAGTATTTGTTTAGCCTTGAATTCTGTTTAGTCCTGAATTCGTATGACTCAAAGTCAAGTAGGTACATGAAATGATCGACTCATTACTCAGATATGATATATTTAATATTTAAGATATTTTTTGATGATAATATAATTAAAATATGTTAATGTTATCTGAAATATAATGTTACCAGACGTGATATTATAAATTGATATATATTTGAGATTACAATTTTTTATCTGATTGTTAAAAATCATACCTCCTTATATTTTTATTATATCACTGATCTTCAAACGACACTAGATAACTTAAATGACGTCATGATTGACTACGACCTTAAATATCACATGACGTGTTTCTGCTTATAAAAAACGATAAAATATCACGAGTTGACTTTGAGAAATAACCGAAATGATTAACTTTTTTTTAAATTTACTAATATAATAAAGTATATGGATTATGGCCGTTCACAATGGAGTTCTGGTCCCAACCCTAATGTATGGAAGCGAAGCATGGAACTGGCAGAAGAAGGATGAGAGTAGAATAAATGCGGTAGAGATGAGGTCCCTAAGATGTATGTGTGGTAAAACGATATATGACAGAATCTCAAATGCTGATATAAGAAAGGAATGTAGAGCGGAAGAAGCTATTATGAACAAAATTATGAAAGGATCGCTGCGTTGGTTCGGACATATGGAACGCATGGATGGAGAAAGAATGGTTAAGAAAGTATACGTTAATGATGTAAATGGGGTACGAAGTCGAGGCAGACCGAGGAAAACATGGCATGACCAAATTAATCAAATTTTAAAGGTTGGTCATGTTAGAAGTCGGAGGAATCGACGTGCGTGTATGACTCGTTGTATGAATGTGGAGGAAGCTAGAGAGGTTTGCCAGGATAGAGTAGTGTGGCGGTCCATTCTCTCTGCCTACCCCTGCGGGGAAACGATGTGATGGTTTGTTTGCTTTGTTTGTATGGATTATGACTCTCATCATATAGGATGAACAGAAAAAAAATTGACTGACCAATGAAAACAAATAATCACATACTCGTATATACCAACCAAATTGCATATTCGGAGATGGCCTATCGCCACAATGGTCTGTCCTTGCATACCTCTCGGCGTTCCTCCACAATCATACATCGTACCATGCACGCACGTCGATTATTCAGACTTCGAATGTGACCGCCTTTAAGTAATTGATCAATTTGGTCATGCCATGTTTTGCTCGGTCGTCCTCGGCCTCTTTTTCCACTCACGCTGCTTGTGTACAAATTTTGAACCATTCTACTCTCATCTATTCGTTCCATATATCCAAACCATCTCAGGGATCCTTTTTTAATTTTATCCATGATGCAGTCATCTACCATAAATTTCTTTCTTATTTCATCGTTCGGTATTCTATCATACAACGTTTTCCCACACATTCTTCTTAGTGATCTCATTTCTACGGCGTTAATCTTGCTTTCATCCTTCTTTTCCCAGCTCCAAGCTTCACTTCCATACATGAGGGTTGGCACTAGAACTCCATTGTGTACTGCCATCTTTGGTTCTGTGGATATATTTCTATTTGCAGTAATGACTTTGAGTGCGCCATTTATTTTATTCCCAGCACCAACCCTTCTTTCGATGTCTTTCTCCATTTTTCCGTCTCCTGTAAACATGCTTCCCAGATACGTAAATTTGCTAACTTGATCCAATTTCTCGCTAATCGCACTTATATCACAAATCGTCATAGGGTCGAAGCACCAGTATTTGGTCGCCCCCCATTAAATGACCGTTGGTTAATAAAACAAAATATAATAATAATTGCTCTATGTGGCCAGTCAAAAAACTTTAATCCCAAGAAACTATGACAAAAGAGGTAGGCAGAGACAACTGTTGGTATGAAACAAAACTATCAGTTTTGAACTATGTCTTGTCAAACGGTAAAAGTGCGTCTTCCCGTTGTTGTTCTGAGATTGTTAGTAGTTTTTTATATGGAAAGGTGTGGTAAGTGTTTTTTTTTTTAATGTTATTTCTTATGCAATTCTTTGAATATTTACATATTTTTATATGTTAGGGTGTTTCATAATGTGACAATGTAACAAAATCTATGTATTGTATCAATATAACCTGAAATGGTCAATTACTGGTGATTGTGCTATTTTTTTAGAGAAATATTATTTTTAATAGTAATAATCATATTTCAATAAAAAAGTTAGAGAATTTAGAGAAGTCAATGTGTTTTTTATTGTTTTATTTTATTTTGTACACTGAAATAATGAAATTAATGCATTTAATGTGGATTTCAGTACAAGCTGAACCTTAAACGGTCATTCATTGGTGCTTTGACCCTACATTATTCTTTCTCGAAAACCATCAGTTTAGATTTAGACACATTCATCGCCAAGTCACTATTTTTGCATGCCTCATACATCCTCGACACTAAGACTTGGAAATTTTCTCTACTGTCTGCGATTAGCACATTGTGTCGAGTCTCAAAATAAAAGACAAGACATTTCTAGCAAACTTATAAGCTTGTATCGTTGGAGATTGTTTAATCATGGTGCGTAATGGATTTTCGTAATGGAGTATCGTAATGGATTGTTTAATAATTTAAATTGTGAAAATGGGAGAGAATATTATCAATAATCAGATTCCTTCATTCACTTCTTTCTCTTCTCTTTCATACTCTCTCAAGTGTTAATTTCCTTAGCTCCCAATACCCCTTGTATCGCAATAACTATGCATTGCAATTATAATTATACATATCTATGCAAAGAATTTATTTTAAAATGTATGTTTTATCGTTAAGGATCTTGAGATATTCAGGTAAGTTATGACCACCCTGAAGATGGAGACTACAATGATCTCCGAAACGTAGGTCAAGTTACAAAAAAAATAATGTTGTCATTTGAAATTTCATGGTAGATGTTCATTGTAAATAATGAAAAAAATTAAATTGTAAAAAATCTTTTTAAACTGTTTATGTCTCCGACCATAAAACTAAATATACAATTTAAAAAGATTTATTACAATTTATTTTTATTTTTATTATATCGCTACCAACCGTGAAAATCTACGCAAATATTATGAATAAAATTAAGAAAGGATTACTGGGTTGATTCGGACACATGGAACACGTGGATGACGAAATATTGGTTAAGAATATATACGTTAAAGATGTGAATGGAGTATAGAGTCGAGGAAGATCGAGGGAAACAACCTTATTATTATTAAGAAGGCATCGTTACACTGTAATGTTTGGGTGAATTTCAACAAGCGTATAATTCACATTTGACGTTTTATTTATCATTTGTCAAAATTAAATATTTATTTAAAAATATATATTATTTGTATTTAAAATAAAATAAAAACACTGCACTTTGTTTTTCACCACTATGCGGTGATTTTAATTGCCTACTAGTTTCGCTTGTACTCAAGTTTCCGCAGGGCTTCGTAAAGAAGAATTACGAAGCCCTGAGGAAGCTTGGATACAAGTGAAACTAGTCGCCAATTAAAATAACCGCATAGTGGTGAAAACGAAGTGCAGTGTTTTAATTTAATTTAATTTTAAATCCAAATAATATATATTTTTTAAATATCTTAACCACAAAGTAAATGCTTCATACAAAAATTTATTTTAAATATATAAAACTAACTAACTAACTAACCATCACGCCGTCTCCCCGAAGGGGTAGGCAGAAAGAATGGACTGCCACACCTTTCTTTCCTGACATATTTCTCTCGATTCCTCAACATTCATACATCGTGTCATGCACGCGCGTCGATTTCTCTGACTCCTCACATGGCCGACATTCTATATTTGATTTATTTGATCGTGCCACGTTTTCCTCGGTCTTCCTCTATTTCTGGTTCCATTTACATCATTAACATATAATTTTTTTACCATTCTTTCTTCATTCATTCTTTCCATATGTCCAAACCATCTTAATGATCCTTTCATTATTTTGTTCATGACACCATCATTCGCACCGCATTCACTTCTTATATTTTCATTCGACACTCTATCATACACAGAGTATCCACACATTCGTCTAAGAGATCTCATTTCTACTGCATTTATTCTACTTTCATCCTTCTTTTGCCAGTTCCATGCTTCGCTTCCATACATAAGGGTCGGTAGAAGAACACCATTGTGCACTGCCATTCTAGCTTTTTTGGATAGGTTTTTGTTTGCGATGACAACTTTAAGTGCACCATTCACTTTGTTGCCTGCCCCAACCCTTCTTTCAATATCCCTCTCCACTCTCCCATCTCTTGTAAACACACTACCTAAATACACAAACTCAACTACTTGCTCCAAGTTTTCACCATTCACGCTAATATTGCAGACTGTCGTGGTTTCTTCCTTTTCAAAAATCATTACCTTGGACTTATTAACATTCATCATCAGATCATTTCGCATGCATACCTCATACATACAATTCACCAGGACTCGTTCAGTTCATGCTCGTTGTCAGCAAGTAGGACAGCGTCATCCGCATACAAGAGACAGCTTACTGACACTCCGCTCATTTTGGCACCTACATCCAACCCTTTCAGCTCTCTCATACAATTGTCCACATACAGATTAAATAACCACGGGGACATTACGCAACCTTGTTTGACACCTTTATTGATATCAAACCAGGCTGTAAGATCTCCATTTACTCTGACACTGGCAGTGCTTTCCGTGTATAGTGACTTAATGGCCGTGATCAGTTTTGTACTTATTCCATATTCAGACAATATTTTCCACAACTTTTCTCTATTAACGTAATCATATGCTTTTTGTAAGTCGACAAATGCACAGAAAAGTTTGCGATTTTTGGCGGTTACGGTTACTAGGGATAACAGTGTGAAAAAAATATATATCAAGCTGTTTTTGAATTGAAGAATTTAGATGACTATAAAATTGGAGATAGATGACTATAAAATTAAATATATAAAGTTGCTACAAAAGCGATTAAACATTAAATAATTGTTTTGTTGACAATCGATTACATTTTTTATTATCTTGAATCTATATTTTTCATAAATATGGAATGTTAATATAATATGTGTTCGATATTTCAAATAATAAGATAAAAAAATATCTTGTATTTTTTATGCCTTTAAACAGCAGTATATAAATATGTATTATGAGAAGACTTGAGATGCTAAATTCATTTATCAATATTAGGTTAGAATATGAAACTTTACAATCTATAATCAAGGAAGCATGTGCCTTTTCTAATACTTCTTTCGGAACTTAAACAAAATTGTTATTTTTTTAATAACATGAAAAATAAAATCTTGTTATGCGTTGTTTATTATTTTTTGAACGGTTACGGTTACTAGGGATAACAGTGTGAAAAAAATATATATCAAGCTGTTTTTGAATTGAAGAATTTAGATGACTATAAAATTGGAGATAGACCTAATAAGACGCTATATCCAGAGGCTAATATAGCTAATAAAAATTCATACGCTGCACAGAGCACAGATATAGTTTATTCACTTCTGGGAGATGATTTAATATAGTGTTAGAAACAACTCCTAAATTGGTTATAGAACGCTATCTGATTGGTTCCATGGTTTTAGTAGGCGGAGAATATAACAATAAAACACGTTTAAAAATGTTTATAAAACACATTAAATTTCAAATGTTCAAATCGTTCTCGGATTACCAATTTGCCCTAATATTTCATTCCTTGGACTCTCTCGAAAATAGACGTACGCTCAATGATATGTTGCTGCATCACAAAATCATTCACAATAAAATTGATAACTCTGAACTTCTTTGCAAATTGACACGCAATACCCCTACATCTCGCACAAGACACACCGCAAGCCAAGTTTTCCATCTCCCTGTTTATCGCACTAACTACGCTCAAACCACGGCAATGTACAGGATTTGTGAGAACTATAATAAGCATTTTGGAGACATTGATGTTTTCCATTTGATCGAACGAAACTTCGAAAAAACGATAGGAGCAACCTTTCGGCGTGGATGAGACCATAGTGGTACATGATATTATAATATGTTACTTTTATTTTTTACTTTTAATTTTGTTCTTATTTCTACTACTATTATTATGTTTAACTCTTAATCATTTTGTTTGACCATATTTTGCTTGAGCTTAAATTCAATTAACTGTTTATTGTATTTGTGGTAGCATATAATTGGCTTTATTTATTATTTTTCTTAATGTTTCTTAATTAATATATTGACATCGCTGTATGCTGCCCTTACTGAATAAATAAATAAATAAATTACTGCTATCTCGAAGTTGGGAAAATAAATAAGTTAAGAAAGTTTTATTTTTGTGTTTGAATTTCCAATAACAACACAAATTTACCAGAAAAATAGGCATTTCCACAGACCATTAGCCGGGACACCAGATAATTGAAATAAAAAAAAATCATTTTAATGTCACCAATGTATAGTATTATTATGATTTTTTGTCACACCCTTAATTGTTTATCAAGAAAAATCACTAAGTGATATTAAAAAATTGGACTTTTTTATGATTATTACATTTGAAGCCGATAGAATTTTTATTAAAAAAAAAACATCTTTGTTTTTAAATATATTTTTTTTGTGAATGTATACTTATACTTGTACACGAATCCTGGATTTTGACCCATGTTGGGTGATTAATTCATGAAATTTAATTGTATCTTAATAGAGACGAAGATAGGAATGATACTCCAGGCAGCTTCTAAACAATGCGCTAATGGCGATAGCCTTCACATTGTGTTAATAAAGTAGTTTGCTAAATGCTAAATATCAATCTTCATAGATGGCGTTAGTGGGTGGATTGTATAGGTTGATCTTAAAAAAGATTACTATGTGTAATCAAATCTACATAGATGGCCAATTGAAACTGAAATGTGAAGATAAGTATAGATTTGAAGCATATATACAACTTCCAAAAATTTGACATGCATGATCATAAACAAAGGTGGAATGGGGAGTGTTGTAATTACATAAAGCGTGCGCTTTAACCCAACCAATGACAGGTCATAAGTCCTGTAAACACCTTGATCATCCATATTCAGTTTCCAGTTTGCATCTTCGTCTATATTGAGATACAATTAAATTTCATGTTTGTTTATTACAATGTAAGAATATGAAATATTTTTTTGCCTTTTCTACTAATAAAATTAAAATGAAAACAGCGTCTGAGTTTTTATAAACACACTGTCACTCTAATTATTGCAAACAATCTCATTTAAATAAACGGACTCTACTCTAATTTATAATAAATATGCGCTTTTACCGAATTTGAATCCCGGCGATGTCAGTATGAAAAAAATTCATGCTGACTTTGGTCTGGTAGATTTATCGTGACAGTAAAAATGGCGATAAAATAGCTACATATCACGTGTTATGAAAATGAATAGCTAAAAAAATATGTATTGATTATTTGGGTTCAAATATCATGTCGCATACAAAAATGTGGAAAAGAACGGGAAACTAACACATTAAAGGCTCAAGTGGTATCCCAAGAACCAGCAAAGATGATAAACTTACTCCAAACCAATTCCTGGGATTGAAAAAAGAATGTTAACAATCGTATTAAAATTAATATTGGTAAAAACGATCACTATCTAAAAGTTGTATATCGAAGTGACATTTTTCTGATTTCAGATATTAAAATGGATTCCCCCAAATTTGGATAATTCATTATGTATTTACATGTACATTTCAGATAATGCTAAGATAATGATACGATAAATTAATCTACGTATAACATATTCTAAGTACTTAAACGCAATGATATGTTTAAAAACGTATTGAAACACTTAAACTATATACATAACATGTAAACTAACTAACTAACTAACCATCACGCCGTCTCCCCGGAGGGGTAGGCAGAAATAATGGAACGCCACACTGTTCTGTCCTGACATACTTCTCTCGCTTCCTCTACATTCATACATCTTGTCATGCACGCACGTCGATTTCTCCGACTCCTCACGTGTCCGACATTCAATATTTGATTGATTTGATCGTGCCACGTTTTCCTCGGCCTTCCTCTATTTCTAGCTCCGTTCACGCCGTTTACATATACCTTCTTTACCATTCTGTCTTCACTCATTCTTTCCATGTGTCCAAACCATCTTAATGACCCTTTCCTTATTTTGTTCATAACACTTTCATTCGCACCACATTCACTTCTTATACTTGCATTTGTCACTCTATCATATACAGATTTGCCACACATTCGTCTTAGAGATCTGATTTCTACTGCATTTATTCTACTTTCATCCTTCTTTTGCCAGTTCCATGCTTCACTTCCATACATAAGGGTCGGAACAAGAACACCATAACATGTAAAAAAAAACATAAATGCTTTTTTTTAAATGAGGAATTAATTAATTTTCCTCGAAGCGCTAGCCAAAAATAATGGACCGCCACTTTTTTCTTTCTGGACAAAATTATATTGCTTCCTCTGCCATCAGACATCGCTTAACGCACCCACGTCCATTTCTCGAACTAAGAAACTCTATATATAATTAAAATAAGGTCTTTAAATTGTTGCATTTAATGGCATCAGCATATATATCTGAAATACTAAAATTATTATCAAAAACGATATGTAAACATTTTATAAAATATAAACCAATTTATATTTTTCAGCTATGGCTAGAAGATGTCGTGCGATGAAGAAGACTGAGAAGACGCTACTGGAGAGATCATGTGTAAGAGCATGTTCTGAAAGAGTGATCAATATAGCCGCAAATACAGTTCTAACAGGAAATCGACCGGCAGGAAGACCACCTAAAAGATGGCGAGACAGTTGGACGTCTATATCCCAGGAACTGGCTCCGAGAAATAACAGGACACTGTCCTAAATAAAGCATAAGAAGAAGATGAAGCTATGGCTATTTTTAATAGTACGTAAAATGAAGATATTTATGTCACCTAGTTCAGCTCCATTTTATTTATAATTGATTCTCACCCCATTTGATAATGCCGTAGAAAGGCGAGGCGAAACATGAAACTTCCAAAAAATTACGATTTTGTCAATATATTTCCTTTGTAATGTGTAATTTTTTTATACAACAATCGTTTTTGAACCCAATTAATGTTCAGGAAGCATTTCATAATATTAAATAAAAACCACTGCACAAATTATTATAATGGCCGAGAGGGAGAGGAGGCCTGTCACAGAGGAGCAACCCCCTCCTCCCAGCTGGAAAACAGCGCACCCTCAGAGGGCAAAAAAAAATGACGATAGACTAGCAACATATCAAATGTGATGAAAAATAGCCAAAAAAATGTATTTAGTAACTAACTAGTTAGTGGTTAATTCACCACTAAGCCGTTTCCCTGGAGGGGTTCTCTTTCTCTCTTCTACATTCATACATCGTGACATGCACGCTCGTCGATTGTTCCTAATTCGAACATGGCCGCTTTTCAATAATTTGGTAATGCCATTTATTCAATAATTGGGTTGAAATAACCTGTTGTATAAAAAACTGTGGAAAGCAAAAGGAAACTGCCACATTAAAGGCCCAAGTGACATCCAGAACCAGAAACTATGTAAAACGTGGCAAGATAACAGAAATATGGCCCTAAGCCACTCCTACAAATCTCGTTAATAAGGTTTATCTAATTCAAATCCCGTTTTGATTCAAAAATATATTTTTAAAGTATTTCACAATATGAAATAATGAGAATGAAAAAATGAGAATAAAATATTATTAAAAAAAGTTAACGTACTGTATCCCATGGTGATGCAGAGAACGGGTAGAATCTAACTGAATTGGATCCGTATTATAAATATAATGATAAATTTAAGAGCTGATTGTCTTTTTTTTTTATCTATTATCAATGATTAATCAAAATAGTTGACACAGAATACGATGATTTTTATTTTTATTATCTCTCTGGTTTCTCAAAGGATATAGTTAAACAAACGAAGAAAAGACAACGCTTAAAAAATAAAAGAGTACAATTTTTTTTGTAAAACTCAGTAGTTTAGGCACACGTAAATAATGAATTTTATTTTTTTATATGCATTTAATGAGGTCACCAAGGAGTTTGTCTACCTCGGGAGCAAAATAACATGGAACGGTCGGTCTAAGAGCGAGGTCGACAGCCATATACATCAGGCTAGGTTTGCATTTAATAAAAGGTCGAAAATAATATAATCAAATAATATAGACCTAAAACTTAGAATACTCCTCATCAAGACCTATGTATGGAGTATCTTGATGTACGGCTGCGAGACATAGTGCCTATCCGAAAGAGATAAGCGGAGACTAGAGGCTTTTGAGATGTGGTATTATAGAAGACTATTAGGAATTTCCTGGAGAGACCACATCACGAATGAGGAAGTTCTTCAAGGAATCGAAGGAGGAAGGCACCTGCTCAGCACCTTGTCCGAAAGGCGTGCAAGATGGATCGGCCATGTAATACGTCAAGAAGGTCTCTTGCATGCCATAATGGAGGGTATGACCGAGGGGACAAACTCTAGGGGACGCCCACGCCGAGAATGCCTGGAGGACCTGTTGGTGGACGTGCGATGCTCATCATATGCAGATTTCAAAAGAGCCGCACAAGACAGGGAAAAATGGAAGAGAAGAATAAAAGAAATTGCTGCAAACCAATCCGAGGATTGAAACTTTCTAACTAACTAATGAGGTCAATCTTTAAAGAGCTAAAATAGAGTAGCCGAAAAGCCGCATTTGGGTCGCATGCCACAGTTTGCCGACCACTGGTCTAGACCATTGATGTCTCACCATTTGGCTTTTCTTTGCAACACATGATAATATGCTAACGCTTATTACTTATTATAGTCGATGAGTAATGTATTCTAAAAGGGTAACACATTGGACTGCAGTAACTACAGGTATGCAATGATTCCTAACAAAGTCACGGCAAGTGCGTTATGCTATATTTTACGAGAGCATTGAGAACTGTGCGTTACAGATACACGATGAATTAACCAGCAACTAGCACATGTTTATGAGAGCAGGCTGACTTTTCGTGCTCATATCGAGAAGATTTGTGATATCGCACTTGTTGGGTTCTTCGTTCGGAGAGGAAGGGTTTTCAGGGGTTCCACTGTGCTCAGAGAGATAAGGTATAACCAGGAGCTACAAGGCCTTAACAAGGTGCCAAACATAGTGAAGTTTATAATAACACTTCCTGTAAGATGATTGAGGCACCTGCAGCGAATGGAAGAAGACCGAATTCCAAGGAAGATTCTCAATATACGACAAAAAAGAAATTGATATGTGGGAAGACCAAATATGAGGTGGATGGATGGTGTGGAGAAATCAGGCAATGGACCGAGGAGAGAGGGGAAGAATTCTGAAGTAGAGTGGACTGTAGCGCCATTGATGATGATGATGAATGTATATTCTATGTGTGATAAAAATTCGAAATATTTATTTAAAATGGAAAAAAAAAAACAGAAACATCTTTTCGGAAATGGCCAATCATTGCGTAAATTTTAAACATCATTTCGAGACCAAAAACACAAAATTTTTACATATAGCAAATAATCCTCCAAAATTAGAGAAATTTGAAAATTTTGAAATTTTAAAGGTCAAAAAATGTAAACTAAATGTTATAAATAACCAAATTCCTTCTTATTCCCCATTAGTATATAGTACATTAAAAACTTTTCCCCTGTACAATCTTGCTAAAAAATAATAATTTTACTTTAAACATTTGTCACCTTTCCTGTTAATGTAATCTATGTACTTCCTGTTATTGTTTATCGTTTTTAATTTGTTATGTTTCATCGTTTTTGACTCTATACTGTGTGTATTTGTTCCTTCTAATTATTGTTCTATTATTATTATTATTATTATATTATTATATTTTCCACCTTTAATTTTTTCTCCTATAAAGAGTTACTAACCGTTCTTAAAATTAAAATATTTAGGTACCTAACTCATTTTAAGCAAGATTTCAAAATTATTCAAATTGACAAAGGAACAAATACACAAAGATTCGAAAAATTACGAAAATTTGACATTTGATATATTTTTGTAACACCTGATGATGTCAACATTGGTTGATGAAACAGACAAAGACTAATAAATACCAAGGATTTAAATCAATGATATTAGAATTTATTATTACAATCTTCAATGTGAGCAGAAAATAGCTCATTATTATGAAGAAGGAATCTGGTCGTGTCCAGGCTTGAACCCAAGTCCCCTAGATCAGGAGCCAAGTGTTCTATCCCCTAGACCACCACCCGATTATCATAGTGTTTCGGCCAAAACAATGGACAATTTAAAAAAAATCAGTTAAACATACTAACTAAACTAACCATCACGCCATTTCTCCGGAGGGGTAGGCAGAGAGGATGGATCGCCACAATGCCCTGTCCTGGCATACCTCTCGGGCTTCCTCTACATTCATACATCGTACCATGCACGCACGACGATTATTCCGACTTCGGATGTGGCCGCCTTTTAGTAATTGATTAATTTCTCGGCTTCTAAACATTATTACAGTCTTGTTATTTTTAGTTGCTTATGCTTCAATATGTGGCTCGATGTAAGTCAATGTATACATTTTGTGTTTTCTTTGGTACTTTTTTTTCAAATCAAATCAAATCAGTTTATTTTCTCAAAAGACATTACAAACATTTTCTATAGTTTAAGGCATCTATTAGAAACAGGTAAAACATAATAAATATATAATACCAGGAACGCATGAGAGATGGTTCGACATTTGGAATACAAGATACTCTCCAAAGTCAAGAGTATTTGTCTTCTGAATGTACTTTCACGAATATGAAAGACATCGATCTCCGAAGCGATCATGTTCAGCAGTTTGATTGCTCTCCCCACCGGCATCACCAGAGGCAGGTTGGTTCTGCATGTTGGGAGATAAAACAGTCTGTCGAAGATAACCATCCGGAACATAAAGATCGATAGTCTCCAAGATGACAAAATTCTCAAAGAATCCCCTGATAAGTCTGAAGAAATGGGTAAGTGTGCACCCCATCCCTTCTTATCTGTAAACTATTGGTCCCCAGCATGCCCAAGAGGAATGCAGTGGGATAAAGTGGGATAACCTTATCTTTTTCCTGTCAGCTTCATCCTTGAAATGCTCTCAAATTTAGCTCGCGAAACTACAAGTACATCGAGCAGCAAGTAGAACATGATTTTGAGTTGGACCGTATCAAAAAATCAATCGTCATTGATGCAAATGAGATCAGGTGATAACTGTATGATTATCGAAACTGATCATGCAAGTGATCAATATGTCTTTTTCTTTTGATTGTTTCAGATAAAATTTCGTAGAAATCGACATTATTTAGGCAAATTTATGTAGATTTTTTTTTAACAAATATGAATTTTCCTCAAAATTTGTTAACTATTGTTGACAAGTTTCATCTTAATGGGATAGCCTGAAGTGATTTAAACTCACGATAATTTTCGTTTAATAAAAATAGTTTATATGTGTTTTTTGTTTTAATTTATTGTACTACATATTTAATCCCTACAATATTTCCCTTTACTGAATATTTTATTTGAAATATTTATATTATAATTTCTTGGTACTTTCGTTTGAAGCATCTAATTTGTGACATGTCATTTTTAAAAAGAATTGAAATTTTTTATATATTATTTTAAATCCTCATTAATGCGTATTTTTGAGATTCCGATCATCCGAAGTCCGAAACATGATGTATAATTTCATATAAAAAAATAAGTACGAATGAAAACGTCTATTTTCCAAAAGTTTTATTATACAGGGTGCGGCAGCTACCTTTTTTAAAATGCGCGCCATTCAATCGGTTGATGTTGTAGCGGAGCGCTAGTGATCTCGTTCGAGAGGCGAAACTATAAAGATTTGTCCTAACATAGTTTAGTAGGCATCGTGCGTTGGAACAGTGAGGAGCGTGCGTTTGCCGTTGAGGCCTGTGATCGCAACCCAGTGGCGCGCCTTTTTGAATCGCTTTAATTTAGCCCCGTTGACCCCTGTCCCGGGTCGGAAATCAATTGTTATGTGGGTTCTAACAAACTGCAAGTACGACTAGACCAAGAACTGGAGTCCCTCGTCCCATTAAATCACCTGAGAACATTGAGGGCAAACATTGGCAAAAATGCGTCTGCCCTTGGACTTTCCGATCGTTCTTTGGAGAGAATTTACATAGGCGCCGCGAGGAGAACTTTCAACTCGAATTAGATCATTTATTCGATATCGCACACGCTGATCCTATTGAAATAATAAAATACGAAGAAGATGAAATATTCTTGCAAAAGCAAAGAGAGCCAAAGCATCCGGGATGCTTAGAGGGTGTTGACAAAAAGTTGGTTGAAATTGAAGAAAGGGCCAGGCTGAGAAAAGTCGCAGACGATATAAAGAGAGTTTTAAGCAAATGCCTTCCGAAAGCTCATTAGGATCTGCTTCTTTACAGAGCTTTGATACACGTGAAGACATAGAAGAACAATCTTCAAGCTCTGAAAAAAGCTTGGAAGAACCTCTGCCATCCACATCTCAATCTATAAATTCTTTAGCTACGTCGACAGGAAGAGGAACAAACGATTTTATCACATCTAAATTAGTTGCAACTTTAGACAGATGTAAACTAAGCATCAGATATTCTATTTATATAATTCAGTCTATAGTAGAAGCACTTGGTCTTAGTTCTGATGATTACCTGAACAACAAATGTTCTATTCAACACATAGACGAACACAAATGGGGAACGATAGAGCGGGATCCACGAAATCCGATTTTCAAAATAACGTGCCGAAAGAAGTTACTATTCATTAAGATGGAAAATTGTTACCTGGTCTGGGCGTAAGAAGTTCGATAGAAGAACGCCTGCCAATTAATATTTCAGATGACGAGAACAAACAACTTTTTGCAGTGCCGACGTTAGACACAGCTCTTCCGGCAAAGATCAAACGAAAGCAATATCATACGCGCTTCATGATTGGAACCTTGATGATAAGGTACAAATAATGTGCTGTGATACGACAGCATCTAATATAGAGTTTGTGTGCAAAAACTAGAAAAAGAGTTGTTACTCTTTGTTTAACGCCATCATATTTACGAACTGATGCTCAAAAACGCGTTTGAATCGCAAAATGCATTGTACGAGATGATTATAGTAAACTCATTGAGCTTGCTATTGTTTTTCGGGGTGGAGGCAATGAAAACAAAAAAGAAATCCGACCTCCTGGCCCAATGCATCAAGCACGATGAATGGCAATAAGATTTATAGCTTAATAGCAGTTAATTAAACAGCTGAAAGAGCTGTTAAACTACTGACAGACTTTCATTGTTTGATTACCGCAGATGAAGAACATAAGTAGTTCTAATTATGTTGTGTGTAAGAACATAGTAAAATTTATCCAGACAGTAAAAAGAGACTTTGAAGAGGAAATATCCCAATAAATAAATATATATTTTGATAATTACAAGAAAAGCATTGTATAAATTAATGTTTTCATCAATATTTATCTAACATAATGGTTTTAAGTGATCATCTATAACTAAGTTTAAAAGACACTTTAAGCAGCTATTTTCTAAACCTTCGAGGCCAAGTCGGCATGGGTTAAAATAAACATAGGATGTTGAAATTCTGTATTTGGGTTACTAGTAGATTAATTAACACAATTAGGGGGTATGTGTTTCAATAACCGAAAAAAAAAATCGCCATTAAAGGGTCACCCCAACCTATGCTTATTACACTTGTACACTTTTAGGCCGATGAATATTAATCAAAGGCCTCTTTATTTACTTGTATTGGCGAAATGGTTTGTCAATCTGTCATTGTATACCAAGATTATTACAATAAGTCAACGAGCGTCTATTGGACGGATAAGGCGCAGTTCTGAAAAGAGGAGTGGAGAAATTTGGCCTTCAAGTAAATGCCTCTGAAACAATGAATATGGTTGGCGCGCGCAAGAAATATAACCTTTCATGCTTTGTAAGACACTTCTGGGGTCTTAGATACTCAGCAGATTCAGACTCAGCAATAACATCTTGTTGTTAATCTGCAATCGTGACTGTTCCCAAACCAAAATAAGTGTAACTAACCCATCTGATATCACAGTAACAGAGGAGGAAATCAAATACTCAATAAACAGAATAAAAACCGGAAAAGCTCCAGGACCGGATATGATTCCTCCAGAGATTGTGAGGGCCGCAATGACGGAAAATACAGAATATTTCAGAACACTTTTTACAAACTTGTTAGTGGAGGGGACCTTTCCCGATAGGTGGAAGTGCGCCAAATTAATACTAATAGAAAAGCCCGAAAAATCGCCAGGAGACCCAATTAAATATCGTCCAATATGCCTGATTGACGTAATAGCAAAGGCTTTTGAAACTATAATAAATAAAAGACTAACAGACGAAATAAACGAAAAAGGTGGATTTAGCAATGGCCAATACGGTTTCAGGCAAGGGAAAACAACAGTACATGCCATCGAGAGAGTTATCACGCTAGCAAAAAAAGCAAAATCCGAACGAAAAATAAACTGCATAGTACTGGTTGATGTCAAAAATGCTTTTAACACGGCAGATTGGGAAATCATAGTTAAAAAACTCATAAAGAGACAATTAAGCCCATACTTAATAAATATAATAATAGACTACCTCACAAAGAGGAGGGTAACCCTTGAGAGAAACAGTAGCCTGGAGGTGTCCGGTGGAGTGCCCCAAGGGTCGGTGGTGGGTCCGACTCTCTGGAACGTCCTTTATGATGATGTGATGGAGGTAGACGCCTCAAATGGGGTTGAGATGATATGCTACGCGGACGAACTGGCCATATCAATCACAGCAAATAATGCAGGAGAAATCGTGGCAAAAGCCAACAGAGCGCTGCACTCGGTGAAAATATGGATGGATGAAAATAAACTACAAGTGGCGCCGGAAAAAACAGAAACAATGATCTTCAGCAACAAAATGGGAATGTCAGAAGTCACATTCAAACTTGGTGGGGTGGAAATAAGACCGACAAATAAAGTGACTTACCTTGGTGTGGTCATAGACAAAAAACTACAAATGAAACAACATGTAAGAAAAGTTTGCAAAAAAGCCCAAAAAACGACCAGAGCTTTGAGTACGCTATTCCCCAACACAAGGGGAGCAGGACCTGATAAGAGAAGGATCTTGGCAAAGGCCACGGAATCGATAATCCTATATGCCGCTCCAATTTGGGCCGAGGCTGCAAAGATAAAAGATAGCAGATCACTGATACTGACAACGCAGAAAATAATGGCACTTAGGGTTTGTAGCGCCTATCGAACCGTGTCATCCGATGCAGCTTTGATCCTGGCAGCACTGATCCCGGCGACACTCCTAGCAGAAGAGAGAGATAGATTGTATGCGCTAAGGGAAACGGTGACTCCTGAACAGAAAAAAGCCGAAAGAGAGCACACCATTAATAAATGGCAAGAGCATTGGGATTACTCACCACATGGGCGATGGACGTATAGCCTAATAAAAGACCTTCGAGTCTGGCTGGACAGGAAACATGGTGAGATGTCCTTCAGACTCACCCAGTGCTTTAGCGGACACGGCGTGTTCTATGCATACTTAAAGAGAATCGGAAAATTACAGTCAGAAGAATGCATATACTGTGGATACGAGCGCGATGACGCGGAGCATACAATGTTCATATGCTCGAGATGGCACATGGAAAGAGAGAGTTTAAATCAGGAGCTGGGTGTAAATATCACACCAGAAAACCTTGTAAACACTATGTGCCAGTCTCCAGACAAATGAAGAATGGTGGCATTATTTATTGAGAACATCATAATAAAAAAGGAAGATGATGAGAGGAAGAACCAGAGTAATGAAGAAAGCTGAACAAAAGACAACTTCGCAGTTCCCGAGTAGGCCGTAAGGCAGGTATTGGGTTGTGAAAGAAGAGGAGGGGTTTTTAGCCGGTAGTCTGGCTATACCCTGACTGGGTTACACCAGGAGCCCGGCACTACCCATTCAGAATGAATGGGTGTTCATAAACGGATTTCCCCCTCCACAAAAAAAAAAAAAAAGACTCAGCAATAACACCATAAGATCAGTAGTTACTTCATGTCCCCTAGAAAAAAGAAAGCAAGCTAGTGATTTTAAAAAAAAAATTGGACCCACGCTGGAGGATGGAATTTACTAAATCAAAAGATATTTTGAGCTTAAAGTACTGATTAAACAAGAAACCGAGGTAAGGTTCTGTAAGTCTCAATGTCTACGGTAGATTGGTTATGTAGAACGAATGCCAGAGGGCGGAGCACCTAAGATTATCTCCAGATGGGTGCCGAAAAAGAAACCATGAGGCAGACCAAGAAAACGATGGGCGGATTGCTTGAAAGAGGTCTGAGAGAAACTAGAAAGACCTGGAGAGGGATGGCCAGGCACAGGAGCCAGTAGAGGAGGCACAATCCCACACCGGGAGCCAAATCCCAAGGAAAATGATATGGTTTTATAATATTAAAATAAAAACTACCAGCAGTATATGTATTTTGGAATATTCTTGTGGAGATTTACAGTTGTTTAAATCAAAAAAATATGATATATTGTTGATTTGATTTACACATATTTGTTTACTTACTTGTCGTCCACTGCTGGACATAAGCCTCCCCGATTAATTTTCGAATATCATCGGACCATCATGTGGGGGGATCTTCCACGTATTTGATTCTTCGTCAGCTTGTCTCTATCCACTGCTGGACGTAAGCCTCTCCACCCCCACGTCATCCCTTTCAGTCTCTCGCCAGTGTTCTCCAGGCCCTTTCCGACGTCCGCACAGTATCATCGCTCTTTTGGTAGGCTGTCTCCCGACTCCCGACGCTTCACCGGCCCAACTTTGGCCTCCATTCGGAACCCTACAGCTCCATCTCCCAACTTCACTTTTCATTCATACATTCCATTACTCCTTATAAATTTCCATATTTGCCCCATCCTGCATTTTGTCTCCTCCCTCCCTCCTGTGCCTCCTGCTGTGCATTATTTCTTTTTTATTCTTTCTCTAACATAAGTTATTTATGTATCAATTGTGTATTTTCTTTTGCTGTTGTATTGCTATCTGTGTACGGCGGGACATCGAGGGAGAGCGGCGTAGCTTAAATGTGGTCTGGGTCCCCCTTGGTTGCAAATATACTCGTACATATATATATATTTTTAACGTAAGTCCCGCATGGACGGGGGGCGGGCCTAGGGAGTGCACGAGTTAAGCTGACGAAAGCTGCGCCTATAACAGCTTCGGGTAAGCTAGGGAGCCCTCTATGGCTCGGCCATTCATATTTCCACTACTCATATTTATACATTCCATTACTCATATTCATTCCATTCCATTACTCATATATGTACATTCCATTACTCATATTCATACATTCCATTACTCATATTCATACATTCCATTATTTACTTTTTAATAATTTATTTTGTTTACAAATTTGTGAATGTTGTAGTCTTGTTACAACAATGGCTACTACATCCCCTTGTTCTATTTATTTTTTTGTTTCAACTGCCAACAACATTTAAAGGTTGATCATCTATAATTTAAGGGTACTAAAATTAAGGGCACAGGGTGCGCCATATTTTATGTTGGTATGTGAGTATTGAATAACCTTAAAAAAAAAAAAACGATTTCTATATATGAAATATTTTTATTTAATTTGGCCCTTTATAATTTATTAATATTAGTTTTTGAATGCAAAATCAATCAAGTGGACGCCTTTATTGGCCAAAGCACAATGTGTCCTTTTTGCTGTGTTTTCTATAACTTTTTCGAGCATCTCGGGCGGTATAGCGATGATTTGGGCGCGAATTTACCTTGAGCTCGTCAATGGTCCAAGGCTCGCTGGCGTACACTTTTTTTCAAATAACCCCACAAAAAGAAGTCCGGAGTCGGAGTCTACCGGATGAACGATGCGCGAACGCTTAAGATATGAACTTACAAACATAAAAAAGAAGAAGAAGATAATCTCTGATATACAAAACAACTTCTTCTTATTCTTTACCGAACCAATATTAATGACAGTGAAAATATCACCAAGATCAAATCAAATCAAATCAGTATATACGAGTATTTTCTCAAAAGATATTACAAACAACAATTATAGATTAAGGCATCTATTGAAAACAGGTAAAACATAAAAAATATATAATAGGAACGCATGAGAGATGGTTCGACATTAGGAATACAAGATACTCTTCAAAATCAAGAGTATTTGTCTACTGAACGTACTTTCACGAATATGAAAGACGTCGATCTCCGAAGCGATCATGTTCAGTAGTTTGTTTGCTCTCCCCACCAGAGGCAGGTTGGTTCTGCATGCTGGGAGATAAAACAACCTGTGCTCACGCTGTCGAAGATGACCATCCGGAACATAAATATGGATAGCCTCCAAAATAACTGAGTTCTCAAAGAATCCCATGATAAGTCTAAAGAAATGGGGTGTGCACCCATCTCTTCTTATCTGCAAATTATTGGTCCCCAGCATGCCCAAGAGACCCAAGAGATCTGTCTATTGGTTGCCGAGTTAATTGAGTAGAAAGATTAGAAAAAGACGAGGACGCCAATTCAAATCAGCATTGTTCAAAGTAAACGAAAATTATTAGTTAAATTGATAAAACAAATTATTAAAAAGATGTATTGCTTTAAATAATTTTTATTTTTCTCATTTAATTTACTAAATATAATATTACTCCAATAAAATGCGGGTGGCAGAGATGCAGACGCCGAGGACAATAGCAGGAAGGACTCTTCGAGTTAGGGTGAGGTAAACGGCTATCCGTTTAATCTGCAAGGTGGAGGATATTATCAGATCGGGCAGACGAAGTAGAAGATACTGGAATGCGCACGTGTAGAGGATGGATCCCTCCAGAATCCCACACGTTGTGATTCATCAGTTTCCTGTTGGCTACCGTCTCCCGAAGACCGTAGAAAGAAATGGAAGGATAGCTGCGCCGATTTTGAGTGATAATTTGAGCGGTAGCACCATCAGTAGTCTGGTAACTTAAGCCGATTTTCATGTCTTTTTTGGAGGGCGTTTTTTTGTAGGAAAATAAATATGAATCGTTTTGGAAAGTTAGGATGTTTTTATTTACATACATTAAAGATACAAAAAAATATATTTTTGAAAAAATTTAATAGTTTATTATTATTATTATTAATCGAAGTTGGCACCTCGAAAAAAAAGCGCGTGGGTGGCCCGGGTAATTTTGGTACTTGATGTTATCTGAAATAAAAAATTCTTGAAAATTCTTAATCTAAAGACATGTCATTCTCATCGGAACTACTGAGACATTTTTACACCCCTAACTTTTTATTTAACAACCTCTTCTTTGCTGACTTTTTTTTCAAAGTCCGCCATTTTGTTATTTATCCATGAAATTTAACTTCTGTAGTTCCGACCAGAATGACATGTCTTTAGATTAAGAATTTTTGATTTCAGATAACACCAAGAACCAAAATCACCCGGGCCACCCACACGCTTTTTTCCGAGGTGCCAACTTCGATTAATAATAATAATAATAATAATAAGTTATAAAAAAAAATTCAATTTTTTTTGTGTTTTTAATATGTAAATAAAAACATCCTAAATTCTCAAAACGATTCATTTTTATATTCCTACAAAAAAACGCCCTCTAAAAAAGACATGAAAATCGGCTTAAGTTACCAGACTAAAATCTGATCCGCATTTATGACTCTAACAGTCGATTTGACAGATTCACCTGCAATTGATTCGTGGATTGCGTAGTTGATTGCATTAACGTTGTGGGTTTTTGCTGCCAAAATAGAACGTTCGCAAAGCCGTTAGTGATCTGTGGGTAGTCGACTTCCCAAGAGAGGCCAGCCTGAACTACAGGAAGAGAAGAGACGACCTTCGTGGCAGAGTGATAAGAGTTCTGACTTTCATACCGAAGGCCCCGGGTTCGATTCCCGGCGATGGCAGTGTGATTGTCACACTGTCGTTGGTCTGGTGTAGAATTCACGTGACAATAAAATGGCGATAGATTGGCTACCTATCACATCTCACGAGAATCAATATAATAGCTAAAAAAATAATTGTATACAGTAATTGGGTTCAACCGACCTGTTGTATATTGTATACAAAGAAGAAGAAAAAAGAGATCAAAGATCTAAAAGGAGATGAAGAAAAAGAAAGTGCCCACGGTGTTATCTTGTTAATTGTTAATTAGTAGAACTATCATCCCTAGTAGCAACGTGAATGACGAGACAATGCTCGCGGCACTGTTTTTATACTTATTGCTAAGCCATGAATCTATCGTGTTCCTATGTAGGTTGGCCCACTCGAAGTTGATTCCGGCTTTAGCAATAGCTTTTATCCCAGAGTCGATATCGCTGTCTTCTAACACATCTGTAGTAGTAAGGAACGCATACACCTGCGAATAAAAACGCATATGTTGATTGCCTTGTCACTTATAAATATATAAAATATTTAATTGTATCTCAATAGAGACGAAGATGCAAACTAGAAACTGAATATGGTTGATCAAGGTGTTTACAGGACTTATGACCTGTCATTGGTTGGGTTAAGCGCACGCTTTATGTAATTACAACGTTCCCTATTCCACCTATTTCTTTATGACCATGTAAGACAAATTTTTGGAGGTTATATATATGTTACAAATCTATGCTTAACTTCACATGTCAGTTTCAATACGCCATCTATGTAGATTTTGATTACATATGTTAATCTTTTTAAGATTAATCTATATAATCCACACACTAACGCCATCTATGGAGATTAATTTTTAACATTTAGCAGAACTACTTTATTAACACAATGTGAAGGCTATCGCCATTAGCGCATTGTTAGAAGCCGCCTGGAGATGTCACTCCTATCTATATGCCAAATAATTGACCAGAATGATTACAATATTTTTTGTGAATGTATACTTATACTTGTATACAAATACTGGATTTCACCCATGGTGGGTGATTAATTCATGAAATTTAATTGTATCTCAATAGAGACTTCGTCTATTCCAGTATTCGTATACAAGTATAAGTATACATTCACAAAAAATATAAAAGATCTTCTGCTTAATGCTTAAAATCCAATCTTCATAGATGGCGCTAGTGTGTAGACTAAAAAACTACCATATAAAGGGTGGTGTTACAGATTAACATATATACAACTTCCAAAAAATTGTCAGACATTGGTGGTCATAAGAAAAGTTGGAATGGGGAATGTTGTATTACATAAAGCGCGCGCTTAACCCAACCAATGACAGGTCATAATTCCTGTAAACACCTCGATCACCATATTCTGTTTCCAATTTGCATCTTTGTCTCTATTGAGATACAATTAATCCTTGAAAAATTAAATAGCCCATTGTTTTGGCCGAAACACTATGATACCTTAACATTTTATAAATTCTAATGAATAAACTTTGTTTTTTGTATCACAATTGTATTTTATTTTACGCGACAGCTGTTCATCAACCAATGTTGACATCATCAGGTGTTACAATAATAAATATATCAAATGTAAAATTTTCGTGATTTTTCGAATCTTTATGTGTATTTGTTCCTATGTCAATTTGAATAATTTATTTGATATAATTTTGATGTTCTTACTGGAATTGAGTTGGGTACCTAAATATTTTAATTAAATGAACGGTTAGTTTCAGCGAAAATATTTAAGGTGGAAAATATAATAATAAAATAATAATAAAAATAAAACAGTAATTAGAAGGAACAATTACACATAGTACAGAGTCAAAAACGACGAAATATAATAAATAAATTGATGAAACAGCTGTCGCGTAAAATAAAATACAATTGTGATACAAAAAACAAAATGTATTCATTAACAGTTATATATAAAAAGAGAACCCTTGGCAACACCTTTCACCTGCACGTAAATCTTAAATGAGGAGGCGGCGAGCCTTTCAAATAGAGTAATTTAAACAGGACATTTTATTTATTGTAGGGTTACCTACAGTAATGGTTAATACACATACAAATGAACAAACTTACAGTTAAATAAAGACATAGAAGGTTACCCGCCGCTTACCCGAAGATGTTATAGGACGCAGCGGCGTCCCTTCGTCAGCTTCGCTCAAACAATCCCTAGGCCCGCCCCCCATTCACACAGGACTTACATTAGCTGGAGAATGAACCGTTCCAGAAAAAAAAGCAAAACGCAAAAAGGGTACCTAGGCCACATTTAATCCAGTTTAATTTCTATCCACTTCTAGGTCCCAATCTAACATACAAAGCGAAATATGGTACATGATTTTATGGCCTATTATAAATCTGTTTTATTGTACGGGTGTGAAACTTGGACCTTGAAAGTTAACTCAATGAACAGACTGGAAGCATTTGAAATGTGGCTCCATCGCCGAATGCTCAGAGTTCCCTGGACAGACATGGTTACCAATACCAAAGTCCCGAGGCGAGCTAAACTTGACAGGGAACTGTTATCAACTATCAAGGTTCGAAAGATCTCACATCTGGGTCATATACTGCGTGAGGAAAAGTACCACATTCTCCAACTGATATTGGAGGGGAAAATTGAGGGACTGGCTGCGAAACGTGAGGGAGTGGACCGGTATCCGAAATGTGGAGGAGCTGTTCCTAGCGGCGCAGGACAGGGATAGGTTCGCCGAGGCGATCGCCAACGTTGAAGGGACCCGACAGGGCACTTGACGAAGAAGATAAAATTGTGACAGAGTGTGGAATGGGAGAGAAAACTTGGAATGATGAAAAAAAAAATCCTAAGTAAATAGAGAAAACAGTCATGGAAACTAGGGACAGCAACACATTTAAACAGAACAATATGACAACTCATACTGTATATCTCAGATTACATTGTATCATACGTACCCTTTGCAATTGTGTTCCTTGCATAACGCCAATCATATTAGTAAGAGCAGTCTGTAGATTTGCACCATAGCTGAAAAACAATTATTTCCATAATTGATGCAAACGAGATTTTAATTTTTATACATTCATATGAAACACTTTATTTCTGGGTTTATGATTTTTAGAAATAAATTGAACACACTAAATATTTTGTTCTAATTCATTGTTTCTTGAACTGTAAAACTCCATATTAAATAATTAATACGAATGAAAATCTATTTACTAAAAGTTCCATTATAATTTACGTGAGCACTTGATAATGCCTTAGACTTGAGATGTTGTTCCAAGTGTAGTTTAATCTAGGTAACAAGCATACTGACAAGGCTACGCTGTAAGTAGTAAGTAAGTATTGTTTCGTTTCAACTTCAGTATTTTATTTTGCAGAATTACAAATTAAATTTAAAAAAATGGAATATTTCCAAACAAAAAATAATTCATGAGAATTCTTCAATTATTCCCATTTATACATTATATTAACATTCAAAACTAGTTTATAAATGCTCTGTAGTCTCAATTGACAATGTCCTAACAAGACGAATATAGTAGTCCTTAACGTAAAAATAAATTGGAAATGGAGGGATAGGTTGGAAAATCCCTTTTAAATTATCCAGCTTTGGGTACACGTTTCTCCTCGTTGGGTTAACATAGATATGTATGTATATATGGTTTCTTTTTGTTACGTTTATAAAGAGAATTATATTTATCATTTATTATTAAATCAAACTGTTTTAACTTTTTTTTTAAATGTTCACTCTAACATTTTCTTGTATACAACAGGTCGTTGAACCCAATTACTGTATACACATTATTATTTAGGTATTATATTGATGATTCACATGACATGTGATAGATAGTCAGACCAAAGACAGTGTGACAATCACACTGCCATCGCCGGGAATCGAACTCGGGACCTTCCGTATGGAAGTCAGAGCTCTTACCACTCTGCCACGGAGGCCACGAAAATATATTCGACCTTCAACACTCATTAAAAGGTAAACATTCAACATAATTATAGTGTCTTTGGAATTTTGACTAATCACAAGATATGAAAGAAGATGGAAACTCGCGATTAAAGATTACAGAATATACAGATAACTATAAGATATGAAACTATGATTACATACCACAGAATGTCTGACGTACATAATGTTGAGATTAAACTGTTAAAAAAAAGTAATCAAACCATTGTGTTGCTTTGCAAATAACGATTATGTCTTGCAAGCACATTCGTTGAGTACCACCAAACTCAAGTCGAAGCTAACTCTGGAAACAAATGCATTCATTGAGTACCATCGAACTCAAATCAAATACAACCCTGAAAGCAGGTGCATTCATTAGATACCACCAAGCTCAGGTCAAAGGTAAGTCCAAAACCAAGTGCATTCATTGGATAATACCGAACTAAAGTCAAAGGTATCTATGAAAGCAAGTGCATTCATTGGGTACAACTGAACTCAAGTCAAAGGTAGCTCTAAATACAAAAACTCACGGATGCTTTCAAAAACCAAATGCTTAATGCGTCAACTCTGAAGCGTAAGACATGGCCAAGCATATGATTTTTAAATTTGGAAAATAGGAAAATATAAGAAAGGCCGCGAGTGGAGAAAACGGTGAGTGTAAAGAAACTTCAATCTAATTAATATAGGGTGTTTTTAGAGGTTTGGTTTTGGTAACATTGTTTCTACAGACTGTCAATTTGACATGATATTGGCTTTATTTAATAGATAATTTTATGCCATTATTGTTTAAATATGATTTCGGGCATATGAGCGCCACGGCTAGCTCGAATGAAGCGCAATCGTGAAATCCAATTTTCGACACCTTTATTGAGCAATTGGGTAAAATGGCAAAAAGGAATTGACTACAAATCAACTGTCAACTGTCAAATTGACAGTCTTTAGAAACAATGTTGGCAATTTAAAAATCAAACCTCTAAAATTCTTCAAATCAAACCTCTAAAACTCTTCATTCTTATTGATTATTTAATATAGAATTTTACATCGTTATTCAAGAAACAATAAAGAAATTTAATCCGATGATGTAACGAGACATGCTAGAGAATAGAGATATGTGGGAGACCATCAAAAATATGATTGTCATCGCATTGACGGAAGAGGAGGCCGATGAAAGGCATAGAAAGAAGGAATAAATTAACGATGTGATAAAGACATTGTCATTTCCTTCTGCAATGACAAGGCTGCAACGAAGGAATGCCGAAAGATGGTACCATTGCTGAACGGAAGCACCGGGGAGGGAGGGGTTTAAGCAGGTAGGTCTGCATATGGGCAGGAGTCCTGAATTCGACCATACAATTTAGATATGTCAAATTAGTGAGGAGAAATGTGTACCCAAAGTTAAATAGTTTTCAATGGAATTTCGGAACCTAACCTTGTCCCTTAAACAAAATTCATATAATATATTTTGAGGGGTGCGTTTAAGTTGTATAAAGATATTAAAATAATTCAAATACATATATTTTTTCTTGTTTCTGTGTTTCGTCACCTGAGAGTAAGAAGGTTCCAACTGTCAAAAGAAAAAAGCTGAGAAAATGAAGTCAAAGTTTTGTTGGTTTCGGGTGTGTATCTTGGAATAAAAGGGTTCCATCTGAAGCAGATAAAACCCCTTTACCGAGAAGCGTGTAGATGTTCTCTGGCGATAGTTGGAATAATAAAGTTCTAAGTGTAAATTAATCCTTCTTCAGTGTATCGTGTGTTTTGAATGATCAGATGGAACTTGATTCTTTTCGTAACATCAAAATGAGGATACTATTACATGTTTTTTAATTGTACGTATAGATAAGGTTAGTAAGAACTCAAAAAGCCAAATGTGAAAATTTGTTAGTTGGAATCCTCTCAGGAACTCAGGTTTGTAAAAGTGCAAAATAGTGTTGTGAAAACACAATGTTTTCAAATATGTTATTTAGATACATTTTTTTCAACTTACTAATGCTTAATTTCAGTCACGTTGTTCTTGAAGAAATTAAATACAACCTCCACATTTTCTGAATTGCCATATAAAGCTGAATTAAAAGCAGTCATCAAATCTTGGAATCTGATTGGAGAGCCATCCGTAATGGTAGATTCGAGCAATCTAAAATTAAACAAATATTTTATCGAATCTTGTTAAATTATGAATCCACAACATGAGTAACGGTTAAATAAAATGTGAAGCTTACGACTTTCCGACATTCTTAATTAAATCGTTAGCCTTGCATACTTCATTCTCGACACCAAGACTCTGTAATTCGACTGCACTATCGACGGTATCGTCCCCGTAAACCAAATAATTTAAAGACATTTCACTCATTTTAGCGCCAGCATTTATTCCTTTCAGTTCTTTCATACACTTGTCCATATACATATTGAACAACCATGGAGGCATCATGTAGTCTTGTTTAACACTTGTTTGTAATATCAAACCACGGCGTGATGTCTCCATTAACCCTAATACTGGCAGTACTTCCATCATACAAGGAAGCAACCGCCCGTATCAGTATTCTGTATACAGTAATATCCTTGTTCTTGCTCGATTGACTGGTGGGGTTACAGTTATCCCCTTTACTTACATATTAAGAGAATCAGAATCATTCGTACATCCCAAAGCCCCCAATATGATCAGTTGTTCATTGAGCAGATTTTCTGTAAAGAATTTATGCCACAAAAAGTTGAAGTGGGCGGAATTTCCATGGCGTAGTCCGTTGCAGTAAACATGTTCTCGGTAATTTGGGTTGATTCTGAAAGAAAAAAAACGGTGATGTTAATGACAAAAATATTAACTTTCGTATTCAATACTAATGGGTAAAAATATTGCAATTAAAATATTGAATTTATATTTTAGTGTGAAAATTTATAATTAGAAGTGAATGAAAGTTAATAAAGTAGTTCTGCTAAAATGCTAAAAATTAATCTCCATAGATGGCGTTAGTATGTGGATTATATAGAGTAATCTTAAAAAGATTAACATATGTAATCAAAATCTTCATAGATGGCATATTGAAACTGACATGTGAAGTTAGGCATAGATTTGTAACATATATACAACTTCCAAAAATTTGTCTTACATGGTCATAAAGAAAAATGTGGAATGGGGAATGCTGTAATTACATAAAGCGTGCGCTTAACCCAACCAATGACAGGTCATAAGTCCTGTAAACACCTTGATCAACCATATTCAATTTCCAGTTTGCATCTTCGTCTCTATTGAGATACAATTAAAATGAATAAATGTGTTCATAATAATGAAAAGATCGTTAAGTTGGTTTGAAAGAATAGTAAAAATAGTATATACGAGTAACGATGTAAACGGAACTAGAAATAGAGCAAGACCGAACACTATCAAAGAAATCAAACATTGAATGTCGGTCGAATAAATCAAACATTGAACGTTAGGAGTTGGAGAAATCGACGTGCTCACATGACTCGATAAATGAATGCCGAGGAATCGAGAGAAGTATGTCAGGAAAGAACAGTGTGGCGGTCCATTATTTCTATCTACCCCTGCGGGGCGACGACGTGATGGTTAGTGAGTTAGTTAGTTAGTTAGGGTGATTATATAACATAATATAGGGAAAGTTGAGGGGATAAATTACAGAGGGTGTCTCCAACGGGAGTATCTGAAAAAGGTGTGTGAAAACATGAACTGCGTCTCATACTCGAATGATGAGTTGAAAAGGGCTGTAGAAGACCAAGCGCAGGAGAAAATGAAATACTTTTTTGCAAAACAATCTCCATGTTTTATACTGCGAATAAGAATATTAATAAACTAAAGAAAACAGATTTATTTGAACTATATATTATATTTTTTTATTGTTTTTTTAAATACAAATAAATAAATAAAATACACTTTAACATAAACATGTTTCGGAACATAAAGCAAACATCAGTGTGGTTAAAATATTATATACACAATATAAATACGAGTATTTAAATAAATTTTTATCATGAATGTGGTCAGTTTTGACAGATTTTAAACTAAAGTAAAATAATTGATTGAGAATTTTAAAGATTGTTTTTTTTTTAATATTTGCTACAACAAATGCACAAAACGTTCGAAATAAAAATTGTTTATAAATCTGTCAAAACTGAACACATTCATGATAATAAATATATGTATTTATTAAATATTATTATATATAATAGTCTGATTCTGATTTTTTAAATTTAGTTTGGTTCATGTGGTGCTCCCGTAAATTTGGAGATATTTGATGTATAAGTGAATTTGATTTTTGCCGCATTTCGTAATAGTTAGTTGTGACACTGCCTAGTTACAGTTAATTTATAAATAAAAACAGTAGAAACGCGGAATATAAACTAACAAAAGTCTGACAACATGTGCACTATTTGTGTTATGTGTTAAATTATTTTTATTTTGTTATTTTATTTCGTATCGTTGTATTTTATATTATTTGTTTTAGATATATTTTATGGATGTTAGACGATCGAAGTATGCGCGGGAGATGCCTGTTGATAGCGATGAGGTTTGCAACCCATCACACCGCGTCTCTCGCGGGGGCGAAAAGAGAATGGAGTGCCGCATCGGTTAAAGTGTGTGTAATGATATGGCTTCTGTGTCTCGGAACATGTTTGGGTTAAGATGTAATTTTTAATTTTATTTGTATTTAAGTATAAAGCGTTATATTACAAAGAAAAAAGTATTGTTCAATTCTGAGTCTGCAACACGAAGTAATGGTGAATACAGAAGAAGATTTACTTGATTCATATGTGCAGTCTATACACGAGTATAGACTGCACATATAGTGAAGTTCGAATAATTTTTTTTGGACTTCAATTGTAGCGTGTCCGGACAATGGGGGTTAATTTTGCGATAAGCTTCGCGGTTTTGCAGGTTGACGCCCGTAGCACGCCTCCGCTGCGAAATACGAGTAGCGGAACTGCTGGATGAATTCCGCTGCGAAATACGAGTAGCGGAACTGCTGGATGAATTCCGCTGCGAAATACGAGTAGCGGAACTGCTGGATGAATTCCGCTGCGAAATACGAGTAGCGGAACTGCTGGATGAATTCCGCTGCGATCAAGTGTAGATTGAGCAGGGGAACTGGGCGGCGGAACGTCACGTGAGTCAGTTGAGTTGAGGCAATCGGAGCGAAATGTCGTTGTTATCGGAGTCAGAGGAGGAAGCAATATTATTATGGTAATAGTAGCAGTGGTAGGATTCAATGATGTGTGCCACCATTTTGACGCTAATGTTATCTTATTAACAAATAAATAAATATACAAATACATGTAATACAGTCTTTTATTATTAAAAAAATGACTACATATCTTCCTCATTTGATTCCCTCTGGATTTCTCTCCATGCCTGCAATTTTTTCATATTATTTTTATAGTCTGGATGATTTAATAAATAGAGAATAGGTCTATTTCTGACCTCTTGAATTCGTCCATTTTATGAAAAAAATGTAGTTTCGCTTTTTATTTTTGTCGATTTCCACAAACACGTGCGGACACAACGCGGCACTGCAAATAAATGGCGGCCGGAGCTCGGAGGTGTGGCCGGCGTTGGAGCAGATCGACGAAACCGCGCGGGGAAAGAGATAGAATTATAGTCAAATGTATGCGTTAGAACAAGCAGCTCCGCTAGTGTTCCGCTTCTCCTACATTCGGACAAGACATGGCGAAATTATTGCGGTCCCGCTGTTATGGTTTCGCAGCGGAGGTGTGCTACCGGCATGAAAGTGCACACTTGCATTAGAAGATAAAATGAATTAAAAAAATATATTAATCCATTTAAAATTAAAAAAGGATCCCTGAGATGGTTCGGACATATGGAACGAATGGATGAGAGTAGAATGGTTAAAAAGTTGTACACAAGCAGTGTGAGTGGAAAAAGAAGCCGAGGACGACCGAGGAAAACATGGCATGACCAAATTAACCAATTACTAAAAGGCGGCCACATTCGAAGTCGGAATAATCGACGTGCGTGCATGGTGCGATGTATGAATGTGGAGGAAGCCTGAGAGGTGTGCCAGGACAGGCCAGTGTGGCGATCCATCCTCTCTGCCTACCCCTCCGGGGAAATGGCGTGATGGTTAGTTAGTTTAGTTAGTTAGTTTTTATTTTATATTTATTAATGTGTTTTTTTTTTCGTACCTTATTCCATTCATAGCTGTTTCAAACATCGTTTTAGATTTATAAATACATTCTTCATGGCCCAGAAGACAAGCAAAACTCAATGTGCTGGAGCGGAAAGTTCTCGTCAGATGTGTTTCTCCTGAAATCTTGTCTTCGAATCCCAATGTTTCAATAACGTTTCTCATCAGTACCAATATATGTTTCTGAAATATGAATTGGATAATTATGTATTTACATTTTTTATTCAAAGAGCTAAGTCAAATGGAAGGAAAAATACAAAAAAAAATTTCAAATCACTCATTTTAAATATTTTGGTATTTATAAGTATACGTAGTAACTAGTTACTATGTAGTAACTAGCTTATGGTTATAATCAATGAATTGTATGTTTTGATATGTTCCATTCGATTTTCAGACTAATAAAAACACTGTAAATATTGGTAGTTGAAATTTCTTGATATAAATAGAAAAGATTTAATTCAAAATTAATTTGTAATATATAATATATTTAGATTAATAACACTTGGTTTTATGGCTTCGACCGGTTTCGGTAGCTCGCTGCCATCTTCTGGTAAAATCAGAGAGGAGCTGCCGAAACCGGTCGAAGCTATAAAATCCAGTGGAATAAACTTTATATATAGTATAAAGTATAAACCATCCAGGAACCCACTCAAACAGGTACAAAAAATTTCCTCAAAATCGATCCTGCCGTTTAGGAGTTCCGTGACACACACACGAACAGAAGAATTATACATATAAATATTATAAACATTCTATACTTCTTTTTTTCAAACTTGTAGACTTAAGAGACTTATGTTATTACAAGATTCTTATTCTGTGATGCTGAGCTCCAGCTATCTCTCTATCGTTTGGGGTCTCCCTGGTGGATGCCGTCCACCTCGTGTTCCATTCATTGCAAACACGTGTATTACAAGAATCAATTGTATCTCAATAGAGACGAAGGTACAAATTGGAAACAGAATATGGTTGATCAAGGTGTTTACAGGACTTATGACCTGTCATTGGTTGGGTTAAGCGCACGCTTTATATAATAAAACATTCCCCATTCCACATTTTTTTTCCCTTATGACCACCATGTCTGACAAATTTTTGGAAGTTGTATATATGTTAATCTCCAACACTACCCTTTGCATGGTAGTTTATTCAATCTACACACTAACGCCATCTATGAAGCTTGTATTTTAAGCATTAAGCAGAATATCTTTTTAACGCAATGTGAAAGGCTACAGCCATTTAGCGCGTTGCTAGAAACCGCCTGGAGATGTCACTCCAATCTGTATGCTATAATTTTGACCAGTTACACATAATTTCGTACTGAGTTTGGAATCATACCAAATAAAATATTGGATATTTTTGAAACAATTTTTTTGCTTACGTCAAGGTTACGCAACGAATCCGGTATGGCCGTAGAAAAACTTTTTCGTAAAGAACCCAAGGCGTTATAGGCAGCTGTCCATGGTGCATAATCGGATTCTTTTTCAAGAAACTGAATCACATTAAAAGCATTTGCATAATTCGTTAGGTTTTCCTTAGCCAAGTTAAGGACATCGTCTACAATCTGAAATGAAATAAGGTGCAGGTTGTATAAGATGTACACTTGATGACACACATAGCAATTTTCATCCACAAGTTAGACCTTTTTACTATTTCTTAAATAATGTAAAGGGGATCCTATTGAATCTTCGAGCGGTGCATGGCCATCACCGTGGTGATGGCCATGCTACGCTGGAGGATTGATCTGATGCCAAGTACCTATCCACACCTCCTCGACTTTGGTCTCTCCTGGAAACTATGCGAAATATTAGTGAATGACCTCGGTGGATAATATTGATACATAGGCTAACGTGGAAGGACACCTCACCAACCCGTCTGGCAAGCGTGGCGTCGTAATGCCAACCACCCCCCGTATGACATGTCATACACGGAGAAGTATGGGGGAGGCCCTATGTCCAGCAGTGGACGACAATGGCCGTTAAAGAAGAATAATGATGTAAAAATGAAAATTTATATTTTCTATAAGTTTTATTATATTTTACGGCAGTGACGGGTTTAATCAGGCTATATAAAATAATATAAAGCTTAAAAACTAACGTTATCATCAAAAATATACAGTGAAAACGTTTTATATTTCATTCCATGAGTCTGATTTGTCGCATAATGCAATATTTTATGCTGGTAGCATGCCACTTGGGCCTTTTTTAATGTGGTCGTTTCCCGTTGTTTTCACATTTTTGTTTACATCAGATTATGTGTACCCAAACACCGTTTTAAATTATTTGAGCTCTTGTTTCACATGGCATGTGATAGGTAGCTAGTCTATTGGCATTATTGTCACCTGAATTCTACCAGAAAAATGACAGCATGTTTTTTTCGAACCTGGGACCTTAAGTAAAAATGTACGAGTATATCTCGCGTTAATTTTTGTACCTGTGCTCTGTTCAACGTGTGAATATTCATCCTTTCAGATCCTGTTAGGAAGCCAGCCAGTATTTCCCAGGAATGTAAATCATAATTTACTCTGTAGAAACCTATGAATAAAATAAGGTCGTCTATATTTAGCTACTCGTATATTATAATTTATAACAGGCAACCTCTGAATATAGCGCCATACGTTTGCTTTATCCAGATGAAGTTTTCAAAATCAATGATTAGAAATAATAGTAAAACTCTACACATTAGCGATTTTGATTATTACACCTGTAATGTTTTTGATTTTATTTAAAAAAAAATGATGACAAAAAAAATTATAATAATAACGAAAAATAATATAAAAATTAATAAAAATAAAAATATACGTATAAAAATATTTAACAATTTTCCTTTTCCATTATTTTCCCGTGCCTTCTTCTTCTTCTTCTGGTGCTGTGTCATGTCTCTCTAACGTTGGCGATCACTGCCGCGAAGGTATCTCTGTCCTGTGCCACTTGGAACAGGTTCTCAACTTGCTCATTCCCTTCTTATATTTCTCAGCCAGCACAATGGCCTTCTACCAACACCCCGACGTCCCTCTATTTTACTCACGATGATCAGCCGAACGAGATATATTTCTTCTCTTAACACATCACCCAATAATTACCAATACTCAATCTTAAAGACGATTACAATAAATACATCATACCTATTTGTTTTTTGTTGAATACCACCCATTCACGTCCCTTATATTCCTTAATCAGAACAGATTCTGTTGTATTCATTATCATGACTGGTTTCGTATCCTCGAAATCAGGTTGGTTCATTGATGCAAAAGTAATGGGTACGCAATAAACGTACTCTGCTTTTAATTCTTCCCCAAATGTCACCATTCTAGACTGAAAATAACGAAGCAATCAAAGATAATATTTAAAAGTGTTCAAGAAATTCTGTTTTTCACATTATGTACATTTTGTTAAATGAATTAAACACAAGAATAACATTTTGATAATAAGCCATTGGACAAATTAAACACTTAATTAAACACTTTTTTTAAATATACTTGGCATGTTACCGCTTTATTATGTGAGGATGCGGGCCTACCGGTACGTGTCAAGCCCTGACGAAGCTCGCATAGAGCGAAACCGGTAGGGCCGCATCCTCACATAGTAAAGTGTTTATACCAAGTATATTAAAAAAAGTGTTTAATTAAGTGTCAAAAATTAAATAAACAAGTGGAAGTTCGGTGCAAATGTTCGCATAACCAAGGTGTATATATACTCGTATAATATACACAACATAATATATTATATATTTTTATATTACTTAGATTGCAGTACGTAATGGAGTTCTAGTGCCAGCCCTTGTGTATGGAAGCGTGGAGCTGGCAAAATGATGATGATAATAAGATACATGTATGCAGTAGGAATAAGACTACTTAAAAATGTACGGAAAAACGATACATGATAGAATACCGAACGACGAAATACGGAGGAAATGTAAGGCAGATGATTGCATCATAAGTAAAAATAAAAAAGGACCCCTGAGGTGATTTGGACATATGGAACTAATGAACGAGAGAAGAATAGTTAAATGTTGTTAACTAGCAGTAGGAGTGCAAAAAGAAGCCGTGGAAGACCAAGGAAAGCATAATTACATACTAAAATGCGACCACATTCGATGTTGGAAAAATCGACGAGCGTGCATGTTACTATGTATGAATTTAGAGGAATCCAGAGATGTATGTCAGGACAGAGTAGTATGGTGGTCCATCCTCTCTGCCTTCCCCTCCGGGGAAACGGCTTGATGGATAGTTAGTTAGTTAGTTATATTAGTTATTTTATATAATATCACTACATTAAACGTATTTTTCCACAATATTAAATATTTATTTGATCGTGCCACATTTTCCTCGGTCTTCCTCTATTTCTGGTTCCATTAACATCGTTAACATATATTTTTTTTACCATTCTTTCCATATGTGCAAACCATCTTAATGATCCTTTCATTATTTTGTTCATAACACCATCATTCGCACCGCATTCACTTATTATATTTTCATTCGACACTCTATCATACACAGAGTATCCACAAATTCGTCTAAGAGATCTCATTTCTGCTGCATTTATTCTACTAAACGTGGCACGATCAATTAAATCAAATATTGAATGTCGGCCATATGATTCAGAGAAATCGACGCGGGTGCATGACACGATGTATAAATGTTGAGGAAGCGAGAGAAATATGTCAGGAAACAAAAGTGTGGCAGTCCATTCTTTCTGCCTACCCCTTCGGGGAGACGGCGTGATGGTCAGTTAGTAAGTTAGTTTTAAATATCTATGTATTTTTAGTCTTACTTGGGTTAGGGTCATACTTCCGGTCTCATAGTCGATTTTGACCTGTAGTACTGGGTATCCGGACTGGGTAGTCCAAGAGGACATCACTGAAGCGACATCATAGTCAGGATAATCTATCAAACTGCCGTTTTTATCTGCTTCCTTTTGAAGGGCTTCGAAAAGATTGGAAGGGGTGGCTGGTTGAAAAGCCCTAAGACATGGAAGGCAAAACGTTACACTATAATTATTAATTATTTCCAACTTGGTATAGAATATTTTTACAAATTTTTAATATAATATAATATATTTATCAAATATCAATAATAAAACTCTGGTTAGAGTTAGGCTAGACTGCTTTGCTATTATATGGTATTTTAAGTAGGTAAAACATGGCCTGCAATATTGATTCTAAGGACCAAAACTTTATTAAGAATCTCTACTGGTATCAAACTGCGGAGATTAGACATGGAAATGAGAGTGCAGACGAAATAGCTATACGCAGAGGAGTTCGACAAGTTTACATTTTGTCACCTCTATTGTTTAACTTGTATTCCAATCAAGTCTTCCAATGTATTGAAAACTCCAGCCTGGGAGTGAAGGTTATTGGGGTTATTGTAAATAACATCAGGTATGCTGATAACACAGTTATTTTGGTTGATAGTATACCCGATCTTCAAGAACTCCTAAATAAAATTGATAAGCAGGAGAGGATCTGGGTTTGAAAATCAACGTTAAGAAGACCAAATGGATGCCTTTTGGGTGACTTAACTATTCTTCATCCACTCTGCAACTGAATGGTGCGAATGTTGAAATGGTCGATCAATTTAAATACCTTGGCAGCATTATCACTAAAGCGCTTGACCTGGACATTGAAATAAAATGCAGAATTGAAGTTGCATGAGCTGCATTTAATAAAATGAGAACATTATTTTGCAACGATAAACTTAACTTGAATCTCCGACAAAGAATGATAAATTTTTTATATATGGTCTGTTCTACTATATGGCTGCGAAACCTGGACTCTGAAAGTGAAGGTAATGAACCGGTTGGAAACGTTTGAGATGTGGATATACCCCAGAATGCTTATCATACCGTGGACCGATAGGGTCAGTAATGCAGACGTACTGCAGAGAGCCAGAGCCAATAGAGAGCTATTTTTGAGTGTGAAAATTAGAAAGGTCACATATTTGGGTCATGTGCTAAGGGGAGAAAAATACCACCACCTTCGACTGATATTAATGGGTAAAGTTGAAGGTCGGTCGTCGGTAGAAGGCAGCTGTCCTGGCTGCGGAACATCAAAGAGTGGACAGGAATACAAGAGTTCAGAACCTGTTCCAAGTGGCGCGGAATCGAGATACTTTTACTGCAGTGATCGCCAACGTTAAGGGGACCTAAGACCACGGCACCGAAAGAAGAAGAAAACATGGCTGACTCATATAATTTAAAAATCTCTATTTTTCTGTGTAATATTGAATTGTTGCAAATTGTATCTAATATAACAGTGTACTGATAACTTTAATTAAAAAAAAGTTTTATTACATTTAATCCGTATTATGTTTCACTCTCCAAATGTACCCCTTAGCCTGTCTAAATCTGCCTCTTTTCTTCCAAAATTTAATTATTTTGTAAGTATTTTTTTGTTTGTTTCATTTTTTCCAGTGATTGGGGGATTTGTTTGAGCCAATTGAATTATTTCGTTTTCAAGTTCAGCTGCGTCGATTGATCTTTGAAAAACAGCAGCCAAAAGTGCCATCTGTTAAACTTTAATGCAACTCCAACATAATCAAATGACCTTGGGTAGGGGTTGGTTGGACCTGGGTACTAAACCGAATGGAACGAAAGAGGCTATGGGTGTGGGCCATTGAATCACCATTATGGACCATTTTCAATTTTACTAAACTGAGCCACAGTAACGCGTAGTAATAAACATGATACACATAGAAATAGCTTCCATGGAGCCAAACGATAGCACACTACCATTAAAAACAAAATAAGTCAACTTACACAACAAGCCAAAATCAAGCCAAAAATAAAGAAAAGTTATGGGCTTATAAAGGTTGTCCCAATATTAACACAAGATTTAAATTTGCCACCTTTTGTGCAGTAAATAGTTGGCAACACTGAAAAAAACAATTTCGTAGCTGACAGTTTAGGGTTAGTAAAAATGAAGCGTTACACGATACAACAACGTGTTTTCAATATTGAACAATATCTAAAAAAAAATGAAAGTTTGGCGGTCGCAGTTTGAAAATTTCATACAAAATATGGTCGAAATAGTGTTTTAACTTCGTCAACTGTGAAGAGATTAATTAAAAAATTCAGGAAGACTGGATCAGTCGGAGACGCTAAACGCACTGATCGTCCAAAAACAAGCCGTTCAAATGTCAATATCGAAGAAGTGTGTGAGAGTGTTGGTGAAAATTCGTTTGTCTATAGTCTCTCGTTTCGGTGATCAGAATTGGCCCCCTAGATCGTGTGATTTAACACCATTAGATTTATTTTTATATGGTTATTTGAAATCAAGGTTCTATATCAACAAGCCCTCAACCATCCGTGCATTACAGGAGGAAATTAAGCGCTTGATCAACGAAATTCAGGCACATTTTTGCAAAATGGTCATGAAAATTATCGACAAAAGAATGCGTATGTGCCAGCAAAGTCGTGGAGGCCATTTTCCCAATGTGTTATTTCATAAATAACCCTATACTATGTTCTTTATGATTCAATAAAAAAACAATCTGAAGACTAAAAACTGTGTTTTCTATTTAATTCAAAGCTTGCGTAAATTCTGGGACACCTATAAATATAAAATAAAATAGTAATTTAATAAAACGTTGTTTTTGTGAAGAAATTTGATATGATATAAGAGTGGCCTAACGAATTATGTGAAAAAATATTTACCCTTTGACTTTTTAACGACTTTGAAGTTACTAACTAACCATCACGCCGTTTCTCCGAAGGGGTAGGCAGAGAGGATGAATCGCCACATTGTTCTGACACAACTCTCGCGCCTCTTCTACATTCACACATCGCGACATGCACGCTCGTCGATTGTTCCTACTTCGAACATGGCCGCCATTCAGTAATTGATTAATTTGGTCATGCCATGTCTTCCTTGGCCTTCCTCGACTTCTTTTTCCATTCACACTACTTGTATATATCATTTTAATCATTCTTCCCTCATCCATTCGTTCCATATGTCCAAACCAACAAATCCGTTCTTGATTTTATTTATCACGCATTCATCCGCTTTATATTCCTTTCTTACTTCATCGTTAGATATTCTATCATACATTGTTTTTCAGAATATCCTTCTTAGTGACCTCATTTCTACGGCATTTATCCTACTTTCAACTTTCTTCTGCCAACTCCAAGCTTCACATTCATACATAAGGGTCGGCACTAGAACTCCATTGTGCACTGCCATCTTTGCTTCAGTCGATATATTTCTATTTGCTGTAATGACTTTGAGTGCACCATTTATTTTGTTTCCAGCTCCAACCCTTTTTCCGATATCTTTCTCCATTTTTCCATCTCTTGTAAACATGCTTCCCAGGTAGACAAATTCGTTAATTTGCTCTAATTTCTCACCGTTCGCACTTATGTCAGAATCTGTCATACATTATTCCTTTTCAAATACCATAGCTTTAGATTTTGGCACGTTCATCACAAGGTCATACTTATTGCATACTTCGTACAGTCTTGACACTAGGACTTGTAGATCATCCATGCTGTCAGCGATTAAAATAGCGTCGTCTGCATATAGCAAACAGCTGATGGACATGTCGTTCATTTTTGAATTTTGTAAAATTAAATAATAAATAACAATCTCACGTTTCATTAAGGTAGGTGCTCAACCCTAATTGGAAAACTTCTTCTCCTATCCAATGTTCCATCATCCTGATAACAGACCCCCCTTTGGAGTACGTGATGGTACCAAAGTGTTTGCTGATCTCGGCTGGGGTATTGACGTTGTCATAGGTCAGCGGCTCCGACAGAATTGTGGTATCTGCCAGCAGAGCCTTATGAAGATGAAGAATGGTAAACTGCTGTTCCATATCCAATGTTTCAACCTGTCAATTAAAAACGACAAAGTAGTTACTTAAATATAATTGTGATGGGCTCCTTGGTCTACACGACCGCGGGTGTGACAACTTCTATGGATTGTGAAAGACTAGGTACCTTCGCCGGTGCATGGAATTGCCAACTTCTTCCATATGTAACTTAAAACCTGAATGTGGAAACCAGTGGAAAAAATTCATTCGGTTTCCAGTTGATTTATTCTTACTGAAAAAATGAGTTCTTCACTCTAAAACATGTAAATAACCAACGGTAGTGATTTTTCACATTCAAACGAGTTTTTGTCGATATTCATTCGAGTTTTTGTCATATATATTAAGATTATAGAACACCACAAATTTAATCCAGATGAGAGACCAAGAGGCAGACCGAGGAAAAGATGGGCGGATTGCGTGGAAGAAGATTGGGGAAAAATGGAAAGAGTTGGGGAATGGAGAGAGATGGCTAGAGACAGAAGTCAGTGGAGGACCGTTGTGGAGGAGGCCAAGTCCCAAACCGGGATGTAGCGCCGAGAAATGAATGATGAATATTAGGAGTATTTGAGTTTTCGGACACATCTATGAACCTTCGGTGCTGAAATCTCATAAACGAGAAGCTGCTACTTGCATTTAGTATCCAATTAAGATTTTTTAGTTTATTGGATGTTTTGCTGAGGCTCATTTATTTTATATTCTTCTTCTTGTTCTACCTCACTTTCTACTTCTTATTGTTCTTCTCCTTCTTGTTCTTCTAAATATAGGCCTTGTGGCCTGTTTCTTAATAGGTCATGGTTTCCTACTGTCGACCCATCTCTTTGGTGGCCCGCCCGGTGGTCATCTACCTTGACGTTGGCCATGCAACACAATAAGAGAGAGAGTCTGGATGTATCCATTCTTCTCACGTGTGCATACCAGTATCTTCTCATTCCATCCCACCCCTCCTAACCTAACGATATCCTCGGCCTAGCGTATTTCCCTTCGCCTCCATAATTCCATTGGGTAGTGTCTTGCTTGATATGTTTCTAAGCATATTCATTTCTGACACTCTGAACGCGTTTATTTATGCTGATGGTGTCCGCCCTACATTCAATTCCACATGTCATGATTGATGGTATTGATGGTCAAATGATTGTCGATTTAACCCTCCAAAAGGCAAGGCATGTAATGCCAAAAAATATTTAATATATTTTTCCAATTACAATTCAAAACAGTTTTTGTAATCGTTTCAACAAAATTGTTATGGTTTCCAAAGAGATATTACAGTGTATGTAGAAGAGATTACCATGTCGGGGAGCTTATGTTCGAAAAATGTCGCAAATCCTTCATTTAGCCACGTGCTGCTCCACCAGTGACAAGTGACTAAGTCCCCAAACCACTGGTGCGCGATCTCATGAGCCATTATGGAGTTAATTTTCTGTCTGTAATAATCCGAAGATTCGGACTTGCTGAACATCAATGATGGTTCCCTAAAATGATAAAAAAATGTATTGATATAAACAATGCAAATATTATTTAAAACCTGGGGGTGGTCTGGATGGAATCCCCCAACCTGGTGGTGATCGGGTTTGAACCTCCATCAGTATCTCTACATGAGAGAGTTTGGTAGCTATCCGTGGCTTTATCCCACTGCATTCCTCTTGGGCATGCTGGGGACTAATAGTTTGCAGATAAGAAGAGATGGCTGCACACTTCTTCAGACTTATCAGGGGATTCTTTGAGAACTCCGTTATCTTGTAGGCTATCCATCTTTATGTTCTAGATGGTTATCTTCGACAGCGTCAGCACAGACTGTTTTATCTCCCAGAATGCAGAACCAACCTGCCTCTGGTGATGCCGGTGGGGAGAGCAATCAAACCGCTGAACATGATCGCTTCGGAGATCGACGACTTTCATATTCGTGAAAGTACGTTCAGAAGACAAAAACTCTTGACTTTGGAGAATATCCTGTATTCTTAATCTCGAACCATCTCTCATGCGTTCCTGGTATTATATATTTTTTAGTTTTACCTGTACTCAATAGATGTCTTAAACTAAAATTGTTGTTTGTAATATCTTTTAAGAAAATAAATTGATTTGATAGTTTTGATTGATTTGATTGATCAGGGGGCGAGTATTCAATCCCGTATCAACATGGGACCTGCTTTTTTAAGGCTTACGCCAAGGATTCAAATTTATGGTATTTACCAAAGTAAGCAAAAGCTATAATTGCGTAGATTTTCACGATTGGTAGCAATATATATTTTAGGATTTTGGGAAAATCCATGTAGCTCGTCTCTTCGGACCGACGTGTCGGAGATCGTTGCAGTCTCCACCTTCAAGGTGGAGACTGCACCCATCATGTCTCCATGTGATGGGTATTTTTGTAAGCACTTAAAAATACATATTCTCTAATATAACGATTAATGCGAAACCTCTAGCTGTCGAAATAAAGGCAAAAGTAGAAATAGTTTAAAAAATATCGTTTTATTTAATAACTGACTAACTAATCATCACGCCGTCTCCCCGAAAGGGTAGGCAGAAAGAATTGACTGTCACACTTTAACCGATGCGGCACTCCGAGAGACGCGGTGTGATGGTTTGCGAACCTCATCGCCACCAATAGGCATCTCCCGCGCACACTTCGATCGTCCAACATCGACAAAATAAATTTAAAACAAACAATTTAAAATACAATGATATAAAATAAAATTACAAAATAAAAGTAATTAAAAAATGTGTGGATACTCTGTGTATGATAGAGTGTCGAATGAAAATATAAGAAGTGAATGCGGTGCGAATGATGGTGTTATGAACAAAATAATGAAAGGATCGTTAGGATGGTTTGGACATATGAAAAGAATGAACGAAGAAAGAATGGTAAAAAAATTATATGTTAATGATGTAAATGGAATCAGAAATAGAGGAAACCGAGGAAAACGTGGCACGATCAAATAAATCAAATATTGAATGTCGACCATGTGAGGAGTCAGAGAAATCGATGTATGAATGTTGAGGAAGCGAAAGAAATATGTCAGGAAAGAAAAGTGTGGCAGTCCATTCTTTCTGCCTACCCCTTCGAGACGGCGTAATGGTTAGTTAGTTAGTTAGTTAAAATAATTTAACATAATGTTCTTTTAAATGGTGCACATGTTGTCAGACTTTTGTGTTTATTTAATTTATATTCCACGTATCCATTGTTTTAATTATTATTTTAAATGAAATATGGCCTACCTGTACGTGATCAGTCCCCAGTTTTCCATTGCGCCTGCTGAAAAATCGGGTATGGCTGCATTGTCCATTTTCATACGTACGTTCATTGCGTAGTAGTCGACTTTGGTATACTCGCCCATTGCCTTGAGTAGTCTCTTTCCCGTCTCGAATGCATACTCTCCTGCGTCGCTAGCCTCAGGCCTTGCCCAAACTCCGAAAGGCTCATCAACGCCATTATCAGTTATCTGGGCGGCTTTAAAGTTGGAAACTATGATTGCCAAGAGATACGTCGACATCAAAGGAGTTTCATAAAAGGTTTCTGTCACTGTTACAGATCTAAAAATTAATTTTTAACACAACATTACGATAACATATTTTTACATTAATTGCGGTAGGTCATAACCCATGAAAGAACTTAAAGGTTAAATGCTGGTGCTCAGATGAGTGATCTGTCTGTAAACTGTCTGCTTTACGCGGACGATGCCGTTCTCGTTGCGGATAATGCGGACGAATTACAAGTCTTGGTGTCGAGAATGTACAAGGTATGCAAGTCGAACGATTTAATGATGAATGCCGGAAAGTCAAAGGTGTTAGTTTTTGAAAGGGAAGAGCAAATGACAGTTTGTAATATAAGTGTAAATGAAGAGAACTTGGAACAGGTGAGTGAATTTGTGTATTTAGGTAGCATGTTCACAGCGGATGGCCGAACGGACAGTGATATTGAAAGAAGGGTTGGTGCAGGTAACAAAGTGAATGGAGCTTTAAAAGTAGTTATTGAAAACAAGAATTTATCAATGAAAGCGAAAATGGCCGTTCACAATGGAGTTCTGGTTCCAACCCTTATGTATGGAAGCGAAGCATGGAACTGGCAGAAGAAAGATGAGAGCAGAATAAATACGGTAGAGATGAGGTCCCTAAGACGTATGTGTGGTAGAACGATGTACGACAGAATCTCAAATGCTGATATTAGGAAGGAGTGTAGAGCGAAAGAAGGTATTATGAACAAAATTATGAATGGTTCGCTTCGTTGGTTCGGACATATGGAGCGCATGGGTGAAGAAAGAATGGTTAAAAAAAGTATACGTTAACGATGTAAATGGAGTAAGGAGTCGAGGTAGACCGAGGAAAACATGGCATGACCAAATTAATCAAATATTAAAGGTTGGTCATGTCAGAAGCCGGAAGAATCGACGTGCGTGTATGACCCGATGTATGAATGTGGAGGAAGCTAGAGAGGTGTGCCAGGATAGAGTAGTGTGGCGGTCCATTCTCTCTGCCTACCCCTGCGGGGAAACGGCATGATGGTTTGTTGTTGTTGTTGTCATAACCATTAATTTTCAAATCAAATCAAACCGAGAATCAATTCGCACCGTGAGTGTAAAACCGAGAGAAGTGCAAACATACATTTTGGAGATATGGGAGTTTAAAGACTTCATATTGCTTGGAAAAACTGTTTTTTTTTTAAATAAACCAATGATTTTCGGTTTATAATAATATGCATATAAACCGAAAGTCATGTTAGTGAAAGTACGTTCAGAAGGCAAATACTCTTAATTCTGGAGAGTATCCTGTCTTCCTAATGTTGAACCATCTCTTATGCGTTTCTGGTAGTATGCTATATATAATATATTATTTTACCTGTTCTCAATGGATGCCTTAAAAATAAATTTTGTAATGTCTGTTGATGAAATAAACTGATTTGATTTAATTTGATTTAAACTCCCATATCTCCAAAATTTATATTTACAGTTATCTCGGTTTTATACTCACGGTGCGAATTGTATCTCAATAGAGACGAAGATGCAAATTGGAAACAGAATATGGTTGATCGAGGTTTTAACAGGACTTATGACCTGTCATTGGTTGGGTTAAGCGCACGCTTAATGTAATACAACATTCCCCATTCCACCTTTTAAAAGGTGGAATGGGGAATGTTGTATTACATAAAACGTGCGCTTAACCCAACCAATGACAGGTCATAATTCCTGTAAACACCTCGATCAACCATATTATATTTCCAATTTGCATCTTCGTCTCTATTGAGATACAATTGATTCTTGAATTGATAGCCCGCAATGGGTGAAATCCAGTTGTTCGTCTACAAGTATTTGTATACGTTCAAAATGTTGTCAAATCAAACCAGGTTATTAAAAATAGTGAAAACAGTGCGAATAAAAATGTAATGAACAATATGTTAATGAGAGGAAGATAAAGATAGTTTATGCACATGGAAATAATGAATTAAGAAAGATGGGCAAAAAAGTATACCTTAAAGATGTGAAAAAAAAAACTAACTTACTAACCACCACGCCATTTCCCCGGAGGGGTAGGCAGAGAGGATGGATCGCCACAATGCTCTGTCCTGACATATCTCTCTAGCTTTCTCTACATTCCTACATCGTAAAATGCGCGATCTTTGATTTTTTGGACTTTGAATGTGGCCGCCTTTTAGTATTTGATAAATTTGGTCAGGCCATGCTTTTCTAGGATTTCCACGGTTTCTCTTTCCACTTCATTCGTTCCATATTTCCAAGGTATCGTTTTTTAATTTTACTTTAGATGCAATCATCTGCTTTACATTTCTTCCTCATTTCGTCGTTCGGTATTCTGTCATATATCATTTTCCCGCACATTCTTCTCAGTGATCTCATTTTGACGGCATTTATCCAACTTTTATCATTTTTTGCCAGGTCAAAACTTTCATTATTTATTGCCATCATTACTTTTTTGAAAGGTTTTAAGTAATTATGTACAAATTTGCACTTATTTCAAATAACTCTATATTACTTATATACAGGTATACTCTATAATAAAAGGGACATTAATGTCATAAATAGTGGGATATTGAGTAATGAAAGGCCTCTCGCGTATAAGGGCCTGAATGAAAGGCCTCTCGAAAATATTTAAAATTGTTGAAATGGAATATTAGCCCTCCATTTTACATCTTCATATTACACATGCACATGTTGACCACCATAGCGAAGAGGCGCGCAAGATGGATTGGTCATGTGTTGCGACACAAATGTTCCCTGCATGGTGTGTTGGAAGGATCGATTGGCAGAGGACGACCTCGCCAAGAGAACCTAGACCAGATTTGCCGAGATATGGGCTGCATCGCTTTGGAGAAGAGATTACACATGAAGCTCCCTTATCTTCATTTATTAATGCATTCCTCTTCATTAATTCGTAATTCTTTCGTTGTTACAATTTTGTAAAAAAAAAAATCGTTCTGTGAACTTCAGTGGAGGCCACACCAATTGGTAGGTAAATTGCAAAATATTGTGGCATTAAAAATAATTATATGAACGTGAAATATTCCACGGAAAGAGCCATACTTGGAATTACCTTGAGGGACAGATTTAGAAACGAATTTATTTGACAACAAACCAAGGTGACTGAGGTGGCTCTGAGGATGGACGGGCTGAAGTGGCGATGAGGTGGCCAATCTGTTGGAGAACTGACAGCCGATGGGGGTCCACCTGCCCGCTGGACCGATGATCTGAAGAGAATTGCTGGACATGGATGGATGGGAGCGGCAATGGATAGGGGGCGGTGGCGTGCTTTGGGAGAGGCCTAAATTCAGCAGTGGATGACAGACGGCTGATGATGATGATGATGTTTATATATTTCGCATTTGCCTCATGTTTGATAATGCCTAAGCAAAGAAGTTTGATAATGAAACAGTTATCTTCCGTATATAATAATATAATGAAAATTCTCGAAAACGTTTTCAATATTCAATACTCAATATGAAATTGTACATTATTTTTCAATTAACAATAAATCAAATCAAAAACAACTATGTTTTTTTTTAAATTCAAATTCATTAGACAATACCTACAGGTTTTATTGTCAGGGTAAGATAATAAGAGCTTTAAGAAAATAAAATATAACTTTTTTTTTGTATGCAAATACTTGTAGACAAATACTGGATTTTTACCCATTGCGGGTTAATCATTTTTTTAAGGTCATAAGTCCTGTAAACGCCTCGACTACCATATTCTGTTTCCAAATAATTTACATCTTCGTCTCTATTGAGATACAATTAATCCTTAAAATATAACTGGTTGAGCTCTTGAAGAATATTTAAGGTAAGCACTTGAAGAGTATTATAGGTTAATTGTCTCTTGAATAATTATGTAAAACTTCATTACAAATAATTAATATGAATGAAAACGTTGGTTTTATAGAAGTTTTATTATAATTTATTGGAATGACATGTTTCACCATTCTAATGCATTATCAAATTTGCATTTGATAATGTATAGAAAGGCAGAACAATAACTTCTAATGAAATTATAATAAAACTTTTAGAAAACAGCCGAGAACACAAACAATTTGCATTGAATTTCGTTTGAATTTAATGTTTTCATACTTACGACGAATAAGATTGTATTGGCATATTGGACAGTGTATTGCTGTAAGACGAAGGGCGGACTATGGTTAAAGTGAAGCGAGCCTTATACTGAGGTTCGTCTAGACACGGGAAGGCTTTTCTGGCGTGGGTAGGCTCGAACTGCGTTGCTGCCAGCCACCTGAAATATCATGTTATATTTAAAATAAAACAGGCAACGATGGATTTATGGGTAACCCAACTTCATAAGAATAAATTTGCTCTCTTTGCCTCTCTCCTTTCCCTCACCCTATGACCCTTTTCGCCTCGTTTTCTCTCTCCCCCCTCCAGACTGTCCCGCCTTCATGTAAAAACCATATAATTGTTTTGTCACTACTCTACTACCTAGGATATAAGTTCACTTAATGTTAGCATAACGAATATATAAAAAAAATACTGTTCTTTTACATGTGTTAGTGCGGGACATAGAAGGGGGAAAAAATTAAATGCGGTCTGGCATCCCTTTGCGATAGATCTATTAAATGTAAGTTACGAATAGACAGATACTGGCCTAGGAAATGCATTAGCGATGCTGACGAAAAGGCGCCGCTGCGTCCTATAACAACCTCGGGGAAACCTTCTATGTCCGTGCTTAATTAAGTAGAGTTTGGAAGCATCAGTTCGCAGGCCAAAGAGCGGGTTGACTTTTTGTAGTTTACTCTGAGTTTAATCTGATGGGGAGCGAATTCGAATGTTAACAAAAAGTGAAGTCGTTATGTTGTCCATCCGCGAAACATATTCGCGTATCATATACTGAACGCGTGTAAATGTATAGAATGCGCTCTGCGCGTCGCATTATTAAAGAATTATTAATATTTAAGTGTTTATGCCCAATAATACAATAAAAACCCCGGAATAAGTATCAAAACAAATTTATCAACATTTTTCTCTCCCCATCTAAATAGTTCAAACAATAATACTTCCAATGATTTATGGTATTTAAAATAGCGGCCATTTTGAATCTAAATAATGTGTTCGTAGCACATGGTTTTTAAATCAACACATTAGACAGAGCTTAGTAAAAAGATACTTTTAACTGCTAATCTATTATTTTAATGATTTGGAAATAAAAATATGTTGTTTGTTGTTAAAAATAATGCATTTAAAAACAGACACAACCTCTATCAAAAAATCCATCTGTCGGTTGAAATAATGAAACAATTATTCGTGATTCAAACCACTAAATTATCGTTGAACTTTTGTTCAAAAATATAGTTTTTGGAGTTTACTGCAGAGTATACTTCAGTCGCGCGTAAGAGCTGTCACGCCCCTTTTTAAAGTTATGTATTTTTTTGTTCTTCTGTATAGAAACACATACCTTGACAAAAGCTATTACCAAGAAGCTGGATGTCTTTGAAGTGTGGATATACCGAACAATATTAAAATAGATGGCCATTGCGGCAGAAGGTCTCGGGTTCGATCAACGGCGATGATAGTGTGAAAAATAAATCTCTTGCTCTCTTATTCTCTGGCAGAATTAACGTGAAAATTACCTATCGCATGTCATGAGAATCAGAAGCTAAAACATATCAAATATTCTAATGTATACAAACATGTAAAAAAGCAAAGGAAAACTATCACATTAAAGGCTCAAATGGCACCCAAGAAACAGCTAAGATATAAGACTTTGATGAGAACCAGCAAAGATATAAAACGTGTCAAGAAAATAGAAATATGACCCTAAGCCACTGCTACAATTCTCGCTTGCCAATGATACGACAAAGAATATTTATTTTAATTTAAATCATTGCGAGGAAGAACTGCAGCGATTAAAAAAATAAAGAGGATTCATTGGGACCATAAAGCGCTGGAAACTTTAATAATTTGGGCACGTTATAAACTAAAACATAAGTACTAATATCATTATACCATGACAACAAAGTATCGAGAAATTGATCAACCACCATATTTTCTGGATTTTGCTCTGTGTGACTTTCTTCTGTTCCCAAAACTTAAATTGTCGCTCCGTGGATCCCGTTTCCAGTCGATTGAAGCTCTAAAACAAAATTCGTAGAAGGTGTTGAAGGACATACCAGAAAGGTTTCGAAGAGTGGAAAAACGCCAGCAGATGTGTATTTCATCCGATGGGGGATACTTTGAGGGCGATAAAATAAATATATTGCGTTTTAGTTACAATTTTCCGGTACTTTATTGTTATAGTTATATATATTATATATGATATACCTTCGAGGCCGAGTGGTAAGTGCATTGAATGCCACCCCGAAGGTTCCGGGTTCGATTTACGGCATGGGCAGTGTGATTGTCACACTGTCATTGGTCTGGTGTAGAATTCACGTGACAATTAAACGGCGATAGATTAGTTACCTATCACATGTCACGAGAATCACTATGATAGCTATAATACCCCCTTTACATTGATTTGGCTCATGCTGTCATGATGTAACGAGCGTTTCAACAAAATAATAATAATAGTAGTTTACTGTTTAAAAATACAAATAAATAAAATAATTACTTGGTTTCACCGCTCTGAACGTAGGAACTTTTATAAAATCCTTTTGTCTCGGTCCTTAAAATTCCCGTGTAGTCAATTTTGATTTTGTAGTTTTTATTTAATGTAAGTTCTGTTCCAAGTTCAATATTTAAAAAGTCGCGATCCAGGTCCCAGGATATACTCGCCACATTAATAGAAACCGCAGTGTCTTGTCTTTCAACAGTTATATCATTTGCAGACGTTGTAAGACCATTGGCATGCAATCGAATCCTTTTGAGGCTGGCGACTTTCGTATACAAAATCATTTCCACACTCCCATCAAAGGTGAAGTTCTTATCGTCGTTAGTTTGGAAATATGGGGTTAATTTAATTTTGTACGATAGTGCGTCAAACTCTTCAGGCAATCTGTATCCGGTGTTGGCTTTTCCTTGCATGGAAATCTGATTTTCTGCGGGGTGCTCTGAGACAGGATGGGACCAGCAGGGTGCTATTAGCAGGATTGCTAAGGTTGATATCATCAGTATATCTAAAAAAAGATAGGTATTCAATAGGAACAAAATTAATGAATACTAACCGTTTAAGTACCATGATGTTTTAAGCTTAGAAACACTCACATACCGCAAGTTTTTTATTATTTAAAAAAAATTAGGGCTAATGGATTTTATGCATTATGTTTAAAGTTTACCTATAGAAAAATATATCAAGTTTAAATGCTTCAAGTTGCATAATTTCGTTTATTTGATTTTTCTTTCAGGGCACAAATAAACATAATTTTTTACATTTTCACAAGCATAAATAAACATAATTTTTACATTTTTATAACAAAAATAATGATTGAAAGCAAACATTTAAAAATCAAAGTATGTTGTATCAGTTCTTGTCTATTATCACTTGAAATTAAATTATTTCAAGTGATATCCTTTTGATCCTTTATATCTATCTCACCATAAGTGGTAACTCTAGTGCTCGATTCCTACAAAAATATTTTTTTCAATAAGATCGACCAACGTCAGAAGATTCATTTTTCTTGCAGAGATAAAGTATAGATGTCGCTAGCCACACAAAAAATGTTAAAATTCCTATTGGAATAATTTTTAATGTAAAGTGGCCTTACGGTATTGAAATGGCTAAGGCTTCGACAACACGGAGGTGTTTCGGTTGATGACTCGCTTACAGTCTGTCCGAAAATAACAGATACTGATTTAAAAACGTTGACAAATTATTTTATTTCAAAATGTTATGCTTTTATATTTTGTTTATTTTTTGTAGATTTTATATTTTCATAAATTTATGAATTAATCGATTAAAGTAAAGGGCACTAATGGTTTGTGGTCAGAAAGTTAATGGTCAAAAATGATTAAACTCACATTTATTAAATTTATTGAAAGCTAAGGTATTGTGCTAAGGCTTGCATTTAATAAAAGGTCGAAAATAATATAACAAATAATATAGACCTAAAACTGAGAATACTCCTCATCAAGACCTATGAATGGAGTATCTTGATGTACGTTTGCGAGACATGGTGCCTATCCGAAAGAGATAAACGGAGACTAGAGGCTTTTGAGATGTGGTCCTATAGAAGACTATTAGGAATTTCCTGGAGAGACCACATCACGAATGAGGAGGTTCTTCAAAGAATCGAAAAGGAAGGCACCTGCCCAGGACCTTGTCTGAAAGGCGCGCAAGATGGATCGGCCATGTAATACGTCAAGAAGGTCTCCAGCATGCCATAATGGAGGGTATGACCGAGGGGACGAACTCTAGGGGACGCCCACGCCGAGAGTACCTGGAGGACCTGTTGGTGGACGTGCGCTGCTCATCATATGCAGATTTCAAAAGAGCCGCACAAGACAGGGAAGAATGGAAGAGAAAAATAGAAGAAATTGCTGCAAACCAATCCCAGGATTGAAACTTTCTAACTTAGGCCATGTGAGCAGGAGAGGCAATGAATACATCTGGATCGTGAGACTTAGCGGAGCCGTATTAGGAGAGCCGACCCCATATAACGGGAAATGGCTAGGCGAAAGAAGAAGATTGAAAGCTAAGGCATCCACACTGTAGAATTCTATTGTAATATACTTTGGAAATTGAAAAATAACTTCGTATATAATCCATAAAATATTAAATTCACGCCATGTTTCGGAGGATACCTCCATCTTCAGGTATAAAAATATGTAAGAAAAACTAAACACAGAAAGACTAATAAAAAACGCATAGGAGCTTTAGAGACTAAAATATGACAAAATGTTTAAGGAGAAAAAAATAAAAGCAGGAATCTAATTATTAATTATGTTTTCATGTATGGAAGTGAAGCTTGGAGCTGGCAAAAGAAGGATGAAAGCAGGATAAACGCCGTAGAAATGAGATCACTAAGAAGAATGTGCGGGAAAACGTTGTATGATAGAATACCGAACAATGAAATAAGAAAGAAATGTAAGGCAGATGACTGCATCGTGAATAAAATTAAAAAAGGATCCCTGAGATGGTTCGGACATATGGAACGAATGGATGAGAGTAGAATGGTTAAAAAGTTGTAGACAAGCAGCGTGAGTGGGAAAAGAAGCCGAGAACGACCGAGGAAAACGTGGCAGGACCAAATTAATCAATTACTAAAAGGCGGCCACATTCGAAGTAGGAATAATCGACGTGCGTGCATGGTACGATGTATGAATGTAGAGGAACCCCGAGAGGTATGCCAGGACAGGCTAGTGTGGCGATCCATCCTCTCTGCCTACCCCTCCGGGGAAATGGCGTGATGGTTAGTTAGTTAGTTAGTTATGTTTTCACCCAATTTCACCGACTTGATGATTTCTTAAGTTTCTAGTTTGCTTAGTTTATTGCTATTGCTAATAAATATACTCCCATTCCCAATCATATGCAAATTAATCATTCATTAATATCTGTGAAAAATATGTATGTTTTTTCCATATTACAATTTTATATTATCATTTAATTATAAAATTACTTTTTGGTTCTTACTGATAAAAATAATTATGGCTATTCACGAAAACGGCGCTATACAAATTAGCCTAATTATTATAAAATTATTACTATTACTGAATTAATCATTTATTAATATCTATGAATTTTTTTTTTTTTAATGTTTGTTTTTTTTCCATATTACAATTTTAAATTATCATTTAATTATTAATATAACTTTTTAGTTTTTACTGATAAAAATAATTATATGTAGCTATTCACGAAAATGGCGCTATACAAATTAGCCTAATTATTATTATTGTTGTTATTACTATTATTATTTTTATTATTATTATTATTATTATTATTATTATTATTATTATTATTATTATTATTATTATTATTGTCATTATTATCATTATTATCATTATTATCATTATTATTATTATTATTATTATTATTATTATTATTATTATTATTATTATTATTATTATTAATATTTAATTTTTATTATTTTTATAACTAACTAACTAACTAACCATCACGCCGTCTCCCCGAAGGGGTAGGCAGAAAGAATGGACTGCCGCACTTTTCTTTCCTGACATATTTCTCTCGCTTCCTCAACATTCATACATCGTGTCATGCACGCGCGTCGATTTCTCTGACTCCTCACATGGCCGACATTCAATATTTGATTTATTTGATCGTGCCACGTTTTCCTCGGTCTTCCTCTTTTTCTGGTTCCATTTACATCATTGACTTTTAATTTTTTTACCATTCTTTCTTCATTCATTCTTTCCATATGTCCAAACCATGTTAATGATCCTTTCATTATTTTGTTCATGACACCATCATTTGCACCGCATTCACTTCTTATATTTTCATTCGAAACTCTATCATACACAGAGTATCCACACATTCGTCTAAAAGATCTCATTTTTACTGCATTTATTCCACTTTCATCCTTCATTTGCCAGTTCCATGCTTCGCTTCCATATATGAGGGTCGATAGAAGAGCACCATTGTGTACTGTCATTCTACCTTTTTTGGATAGGTTTTTGTTTGCGATGACAACTTTAAGTGCACCATTCACTTTGTTGTCTCCCCAACTCTTCTTTCAATATCTCTCTCCACTCGCCCATCTCTTGTAAAAATACTACCTAAATACACGAACTCAACTACTTGCTCCAATTTTCTTCCATTCACGCTAACGTTGCAGACTCTCATGATTTCTTCTATTTCAAAAATCATTACCTTGGACTTATTAACATTCATCATCAGATCATTTTGCATGCATACCTTATACATACAATTCACCATGACTTGTAGTTCATGCTTGTTGTCTGTAAGTAGGACAGCGTCATCCGCATACAAGAGACAGCTTACTGACACTCCGCTCATTTTGGCACCTATATCCAACACTTTCAGCTCTTTCATACACTTGTCCATATACAGATTAAATAACCACTTAAAAAACTAACTAACCATCACGCCGTCTTCCCGAAAGGGTAGGCAGAAAGAATGGACTGTCACACTTTTACTGATGCGGCACTCGATCCTTCTCTTTTCGCCCCGCGGGAGACGCGGTGTGATGGGTTGCGAACCTCATGGCCACCAATAGGCATCTCCCGCGCACACTTCGATCGTCCAACACCCACAAAATAAATCTAAAACAAATAATATAAAATACAATGATATAAAATAAAATAACAAAATAAAAATAATTCAACACGAAATGTTCTTTTTTTTAGATGGTGCACATATTGTCTATTTAATTTATGTTCCACGTATCCACCGTTTTTTTAATTTAGCACATAATGTAATAACACATAATGTTTTTTTCGATGTTGCACATGTTGACATGGACGATCCGGACTAACCACTTTGTTTTATAAATATATAGATAAACATAAACAGCTACTAAATACTTACTTGTAGCCATGTTTTCGCCTCAAGAGATCACTACACACTGAATGCATGTTATCTTTTTCGTGTACCTACCTTACCTGTCGATAAATAAAATGTGTGTCTCTTATCGTTTAATAAATTGAGTAAGGTTGGTAAGGCTGGTACTTATCTAGGGATGCATTTCTTGTTATGAAAGAATTAAACAAAAAGAAATATATCCACTGAAGCGAATATTGCAATACATAATGTAGTTCTAGCGCCAACCCTTATCTATGGAAATTAAGCTTGAAGCTGGCAAAAGAAGGATTAAAGTATGATAAATTCCTTAGAAATTAAGTAGCAAGTTAATTTTAGTCAAACCATCTTTCATGCGTTCCTGGTATTTCATTATATTATATTTAACTTGTTCTCAATAGATGCCTTAAACTATATTTTTTTTAAGGATTAATTGTATCTCAATAGAGACAAAGATGTAAATTGTTTTTTTTTTAAACAGAATATGGTAGTCGAGGCGTTTACAGGACTTATGACCTGTCATTGGTTGGGTTAAGTGATCACTTTATGTTAACAACATTCCCCATTCTGTCCTTCTTACGATTACCACGTCTGACAAATTTTTGAAACTTGTATATATGCTATGTTAAAACACTACACATTTTTTAGGTCAATCTACACTAGCGCCATCTATTAAGATTATAAAAAATAATAACGATGAGGTTCGCAACCCATTACACCGCGTCTCCCGCGGAGCGAAAAGAGAAGGATGGAGTGCCGCATCAGTAAAAGTGTGACAGTCCATTCTTTCTGCCTACCCTTTCGGGGAGACGGCGTGATGGTTAGTTAGTTAGTTAGTTAGTAAAAATTCCAAAAATAAAAATCCCTAAAAATGATTAACCCACAATGGGTAAAATACAGTATTTGTCTACAAGTATCTGTATACATTCAAAAACAAATTGTATAATTTTTTTGTTATATCTTTTGAAAAAATAAACACATTTGATTTAATTTGTTTGCTTTGATTTGATTTTAAATTATATTACTGAGAAAAATCAGGGGAAAACGAAATATGATAGAACACCGAACAGCAAAATAAGGAAAAATCGAAAGGCAGATGATTGCATCATTAGTAAAATTCCTGTGATGGTTTGGACGCAAAGAACGAATAGATGAGAGAAATTAAACTTAAAATTTTAATTTTTTGTATACAAGTAATATAAGAGGACAGAGTAGCCTTAGAAGACCAAGGAAAGCGTGGCATGAAAAAAATAATCAAATACTTAAAGGTGGACATTTGGCCAAATTCGATATTGGAAAAATCGTCAAACGTGCATGTAACGATGTATAAATGTAGAGGAAGATAAAGAGAGAGGTCAATCCTTTTTGGCTTTCCCTCAATAAAAAACGGTGTGATGGTTAGTTATTAAGTTAGTTGAATAACTGTTGAATGACTTGAATGAGAAAAACGAGAATCAGGGAAGCATACAATTTTCAATTTTTTCAATTTATATATATTTTTTAATCATAAACATCACAGTTTATAACCAAAGCGCTTATGACTATAGAATACAAAAAAAAAAAAAAATTCTAACAGAATACACAATTGGGAAATTTTAAAAATAGAAAATAAAAATAGACATAAACACAAAAAAACACAAGATAATACACAATAGTTATCGATAAGCGTATCCGATTTTTATTTATTTTGATTTTTCACAAAATAGGACCGATTTTTTTTTTGTATTCAAGCAGTCATAAAAAAATAGTAAAAATAAAAATTTTCAACATCGGCTACGCTAAACTATAGCCATTGCAAAGACGAATGAAACAAACAAAATAAGTTGAAAATCGGTTGATAATTGCTCGAGCTATCGATGCGGCCAGTTTAAAAGAAAGTTTAAATCCATTTTTCTTATTACAAATACACGTATCTTCTAAAATACGAGCATTTATTCATACATTAAACTATCGATTCCTGGCCCATATTGTGGTTCCTCCTCTTTATCTCCAGTGGAATCCTTGATTTAAAAAAAAATGTTATTATTATTATTTTGTTGAAAAAACTCCTTACATCAGGAGGATGCGAATCCTTACAGCGCAAGCCAAATCGATGTAAAGGGTGAAAAAAAAGAATATCAAAGGAAATATACATAGAACCTTATGAATAGGAAAAGCCAGTTATCTGCTTGCTGCCTTTATCATAAGGGCATTTACGAATTCGCCATAATTGCATCCAAAGAGGTCTATCTCTTCTGCAACCTCATTTAAGAGACGAATCGCCTTCAATACAGGAGAACTTCGAAGGGCCTCTGTGCGGCAATTTGGGGCATAAAATAATATATGCCCCCTTGCTCTGCTATAACTATGGGGAACGTACAGATTTAGCTCTCTCAGCACTCCTGGATTGAAAACACCTCCGGATAACAGTTTAAAAAAATGCTTTCCCAGAAAGATCATTCGACGAGCTTCAAGAGTGTTGAAACCCAACACTCCTGAGAGAAACAGTGAGGGGTACATAAAAGGATAACAGTTATACTCCCTGAGGTATAAATAGCTTAAAAATCGTTTCTGGATCCTTTCCAGCTCCAAGATGACTGTTCTTTCTCTAGGGTCCCAAATGATAGAGCAGTACTCCAAGTTACTACGAACCAGCGCTTCATACAGTCGACGGATCGCCGTTGTGTTTGAAAAAGATCTTGCGTTCCATAAAACAAAACCAAGCATTTTGTTGGCTCGCATGATAATGTTAGATAGATGTATTTTAAATGTGAAGTTGGACTCAAACGTGATACCCAGATCCTTAATATGATCAACACGCTGTAAATAGGTATTGTTATTGTCTGTATATGTAGGAATGGAGAATGGACTCAAGAAGCTTAGCGGGAGCTGAGAGTACAGCCACTAGTCTGTAGTTATCGATTAATAACTTGCTTCCCTTTTTGAAGATTGGCGTGACTTTGGTAAGTTTCCATCTGTCGGGGAAAGCATTCTTGCACACTATTAAACTAAATATATGATGATATTATCCAACCCTTTCCATGCAATTCTCAGCAGCTTTCACACAGTCGGTCTACCTACTCTTGCTAAAATGACTGTTAGTTAGAAAGTTTTAATCCTGGGATTGGTTTGCGGCAATTTCTTCTATTCTTCTCTTCCATTCCTCCTTGTCTTGCGCGGCTCCTTTGAAATCTGCATATGATGAGCAGCGCACGTCCACCAACAGGTACTCTCGGCGTGGGCGTCCCCCAGAGCCTGTCCCCTCGGTCATACCCTCCATTATGGCATGCAAGAGGCCCTCTTGACGTATTACATGGCCGATCCATCTTGCACGCCTTTCTGACAAGGTCCTGAGCAGGTGCCTCCCTCCTTCGATTCTTTGGAGAACCTACTCATTCGTGATGTGGTCTCTCCAGGAAATTCCTGTAACTCAGTCAATTTTTGGAATTTTGACCTAAAATTAACTAACTAACTAACTAACCATCACGCCGTCTCCCCGAAGGGGTAGGCAGAAAGAATGGACTGCCACACCTTTCTTTCCTGACATATTTCTCTCGCTTCCTCAACATTCATTCACCTAAAATTTAATACACATATTTTCGAATGTGCAAACATGTAATTAAAATAATAATAAAAATTCACACAATCACAGTGGGTATCCCCCTTAATACGTGAAAAATTATTGTGAAGCCCCGAAATCAATAAAAAAAATATTGTTGCCCACGTAAGAAAATATGTGCATGATACGCCTGATTAGTAATTTTCACGGGTTATCGTATAAACGATTTTAGTTGTATTTATTTTTAAGCTGTGCCCTGATTGATAATCAATTCTGAGAACTTCCTTATCTTGCAATGTTAAATAATGGAATTTTTTAGAATCGATATCTACTCTTATTTTCAACCTTATCGTGGTCTAACCTAGATTCACGAATATGACATATATATCATGTATGTTACATATTTTATTTTATTTAATTTTTTTATTATTGAGGGTAACAAACAGCAATTAGAGTATATGAATATAAACACACAGAGACAACAAAAGAAGGCCAATTACATGCTACCACACATATTATATAACAACTGACATAAGGTTAAATATATAAGAAAAATAAAGTAACACTTTGATAAGTTAAAGAGAAAACTAATAGTATTATACTTATTATATTATTATACTTCGTATTGTAATATATAGAAGCGAAGCATGGAACTGGCAGAAGAAGGATGAAAGCAGAATAAATGCGGTAGAGATGAGGTCCCTAAGACGTATGTGTGGTAGAACGATATACGACAGAATCTCAAATGCTGATTTAAGAAAGGAATGTAGAGAGGAAGAAGGTATTATGAACAAAATTATGAAAGTATCGCTGCGTTGGTGAGGACATATGTAACGCATGGATGGAGAAAGAATAGTTAAGAAAGTATACGTTAATGATGTAAATGGGATACGTAGTCGAGGCAGACCGAGGAAAACATGGCATGACCAAATTAATCAAATTTTGAAGTCGGAGGAATCGAGTCGTTATATAAATGTGGAGGAAGCTAGAGAGTTTTGCCAGGATAGAATAGTGTTGCGGTCCTTTCTCTCTGCCTGCCCCTAAGAAGAAACGGCGTGATGGTTTGTTTGTTTGTTTTCTTCTTCTTGGAGTGCCATGTCAGGTCCCCCGATTTTGGGGGGACTTTCAAAGATCACTTTGGCTATCTATGTCCTGTACCAAACAGAACAACTCCTCCACCCTCCGAATTCTGGTCCACTCTTTGATATTCTCGAGCCATGCCATCCGGGGTCTTCCCACACCGCGCCTACCCTCAATATCCTGAATTTTTCATATTGAATTTTTAGGGAGCCTCTCCTTATGTACCATCCCGAGGAATCTTCAGCGAGTTATCAGCAGCAGGTCAGCTCCATCATGGCCCACGAGATCGCGCACATGTGGTTCGGAGACTTGGTTATCTGCCACTGGTGGAGCGACACTTGGCTGAATGAAGGATTTGCGACTCTTTTTGAATTCTACCTCCCCGAAATGGTAATTTTTCAATGCATTTTTTTGGAAAAATTTAATATGAAACATGGCATTACAAAATTGTAAATGTCGGAACTAACATTACGCTGTTTATCCGGATGGACCGTCATACTCCTCTCTCCTGACATACCTATCTAGATTCCTCTACATTCATACATTGTAACATGCTCGTTCGTAGGTGTAAATGTCGGTCTCGTAAGAAATCGGAGAAATCAAATTGTGAATGTTAAGGTGAAAAGGATAGAATAAAGTGACGATTAATATTTTATCTACCCCTCCAAGATTAACAGTGTAATGTGAATTAGTTATTTTTATTATTATTTGATTAAATCACTTTTAACATTATTTACAGCGCGAGCCATCGATATAAGGGGTATAGCCATCATATTGATTCTCACGACAAATAATGGATAGCTAATCTATCGCCATTTTATTGTCACGTGAATTCTACACGCGAACAAAGACAGTGTGACAATCACACTGCCATCGCTTGGAATCGATCCAGGGATCTTCGGTGTAACAGTCATAGCACTTGCCACTCGGTCGCGTAGGTTATTATCCTAATGTCGAACCATCTCTCATGCGTTCCTGGTATTATATATTTATTATGTTTTACCTGTTCTCAATAGATGCCTTAAACTATAATATAAAAAATGTTTGTAATGTCTTTTGAGAAAATAAACTGATTTGAATTTGAATTTGAATTATAATTAGTTAAAATTTGATATGCAATATTGCACATTTTCTTCAAATACTTAAATAAATCCAATACTAAAAGGCGGCCACATTCGAAATCGGAAAAATTGACGTGCGTGCATGTTACGATGTATGAATCTAGAAGAAGTTCTAAAAGTATATCAGGACAGAGAGATTTGGCTGTCCATCCTCTCTGCCTACCCCTTCGGGAAAAAGGCGCGATGGTTAATTAGTTATTTGTTGGGTTTTCAGGTTTCATTAGGTTTGCAGTAAAATGTAACATTTTTGCTGGTTTTTGGGATGCCGCTTGGTTTTTTTTAAATGTGGTAGTTTCCCGTTACTGACCACTTTTTTGTAAACAACAGGTTATTCGATGAACAAAAAAGCTTTGTACTCGTACATAGTGGGAAGGCGGAGAGGGAACAATACGTGTATACACGTAAATGTATGCACGTCTTTACTCGTTTTCTTTGGTATCCTACACACTGAGGTGGCACAGAGCCACCTCAGTCACCTTAGTTTGTTGTCGAATAAATTCGTTTCTACATCTGTCCCTCAAGGTTATTCCAAGCATGGCACTTTCCATGGCGCGTTGGACGACCTTGAATCTGTAGACTAGACCTTTTGTCAGTGTCCACGTCTTGGCTCCTTACGTCATGACTGGCAAGACGCACTGGTTGAAGACTTTAGTCTTGAGGCATTGTGGTATTTTAGAGGTAAGAACATGGCATAATTTTCCAAAGGCCGCCCAACCCAACTGATTTCTTCGGTCGGCAGAATTTTTTTCTCAGTCACATTAGTTTGTTGTCGAATAAAATCGTTTCTAAATCTGTCCCTCAAGGTTATTCCAAGCATGGCTCTTTCCATGGCGCGTTGGGTGACCTTGAATCTGTAGAAGGCGGCGTTTTGATTTTGCCGCGGTCTGCTCCATGGATCACGACCTTAGAAGTGAGAAAACGTAGAAAAGAAGTTGAGCTTATGTCCTTCTTGACTAGGCCCAAACTCTTTTGGCATCTTTGAAGAGACTGTACCACCTATTTGACTGTCCAATATCGATTTAACTGCGATATTATGTTGTACGATACATATTTTTTTCCAATAGACGGTTCAAAGTAGCGACACACTTATTCGCTGCTCTCCAGGCCCAAGCGGTTCTAGATAATAGCCTCCAGCTTTTCCCTGGTTCTACTGTGGCTATAGTAATGTCAACATGGACCTCTCAGTCTGGACACCCTCTCCTCACCGTGAATATTAACTACGCATCGGGAATGATTTCCATAACACAAGAACATATTTAATTTTTTTTTAATGTGTACATATACTTGTATACGAATACTGGATTTCACCCATTGCGGGTTATCAATTCATGATTTAATTGTATCTCAATAGAGACGATTAACATATATAATCAAAATCTTCATAGATGGCGCATTGAAACTGAAATTTGAAATCTGGCGTAGGACTTTAACATATATACAACTTCCAAAAATTTGACAGACATGGTCATAAAGAAAGGTGGATTGGGGAATGTTGTAATTACATAAAGCGTGCGCTTAACTCAACCAATGACAGGTCATAAGTCCTGTAAACACCTTGATCAACCATATTCAGTTTCCAATTTGCATCTTCGTCTCTATTGAGATACAACATATTTAATTCTTTACTTTTAATTGACAAGCACTTTGAATAAATGTCTTTACATTTATACCTCATATAGATACATAGATATACGAGTATATGGATAACAACATTTGGCAAATCTCAGAAAATTTTTATTGTATTTTATGGGAATGTCATGTTTCGCCCTTCTAAGGCATTATCCCTTAAATGATTAGCCCTTAAATGCATGATTTTTCCAAATTCAAAAGAAAAAATATTTTTATACTAAAATTAGGTTGAAAATAACGGGAAAAATAATTAAAAAAATATTTAAGTTTATTTGTGGATTTTATTCATATTTTATTCACTGCATGTTTTGTTTACTTGTTGCAATCATTACAAAAAATATAAATAAAAATTTAATAAACAATGGTAGACTCACAATGAAAATAAATGTTGAAACTCTCAGAAATGTGACACATCTGCACCAATTTTTTTATTTATTTATTAAAATGTCAATTTCTTGCTTACAGAGACATCTACTCGAATAATTTAAAAACACAATGGCTCTGCGTATTGTTACACTTACCCAACACTATGCATTGGAGTTCATTTATTGCATGTATACAGAGTTATAAGCGCTTAAATAAATTGTTACAGATATGCAACAGAATGCATTTAAGGGTTAACGGAGGAGCTCGGATATGAGGAAGGCCCATCGGACTCCCATCTGACGAAAATCTTCCGAGTCAACACGCTCACCTTCGCGTGCCAGCTGGGTCAGCAGGCGTGCGTGGATGAATCGGTGAGCCTCTACGAAAACTTCCTCCATGGAGCCAGGTGAGCAATCCAGACCAAGCTGTAGCTGTAATAGTGAGGTGTAAATAATGACTAATGGAATTATTACTATTCCAGGATGAACCCGAATCTCCTAGATTACGTCTACTGCAATGGCCTTCGATATGGAAATGCGACCCACTACAACTTCTTGTGGAACAAATTTATAAATGAAAATGTCGCAAATGAACAGCTGGTGATTCTGACAGCCATGGGAATCACTGCACCACTGCACCAGTGATCAATGCACGAGAAATGAAAATGATTTAAATGAGTATGTTAAAAATAAAACTAAAGTAACAAATGCAAAGATTTTCTTATTTATAGGGCAAAAAACTCATTAGTGTGGTTAGTCAAAGTAAAAATTAAGTATGCGAAATCTGTTGATAATTTTACAAACAAATATAACAAAGGTGGGAAAAAACAGTGATTAGAAGGAACAATTATACAGACAAGTAATGAAAGAATTATTTATGTTGTTTATTGAAATTTCTTGGTAGAAGTTCATTGTAAATAATGAAAAAAACATTTTTTTATTAAGAATTTTTCTATGTTTATTTTTAGTGTAAAATCAATAAGTAGATTTTACACTATAAATAAACATAGAAAAATTCTTAATAATTTATTTTTATTTTCATTAAGTAATGAAAGGGTATCGTCACAGTTTAAATCCATATCTCTGTCAAGCTATAAATAATGTTATTATAAGCCAATACACTAAAAGTGGGACTGGTTTTCCCACTTTTATTGTGTTGGCTATAAGTATAATAGTAAGTCTTTTCATTTGTGACTTTAGTTTATTGTAACACCTGATGATGCCAATATCGGTTGGCGAAACAGCTGTCGCGACACTCTCAGTGAATAAAATGAAATTGTGATATTATAACAGTGTTAAATTTTAACAGTATTAATGTTGAAGTATCAAAGCCAAACAATGGACATATTTATTTGTTTTTTCACAACTTTATGATATTTACACACTTAGTAAAGTGGTGTAAAAAACGTTAAAATTATTTTAAAAACATGTATATAATTTTTTACCAGTTTCGCTCCTCCGGAGCTTCGTCAGGGTTACAAATAAATAATTTAAATACTTTTCTCACTTAAACAAGCCGTTATCGTCCACTACTAGACAGAGGCCTCCCCCATATTTCTCCAAGTCTTTTTTTTCTTGTATACAACAGGTCGTTTGAACCCAATTACTGCAAATTAATTATTAATAGCTATTATGTTGATTCTCATGACATGTGATAGTTAGCCAATCTATCGCCATTTTATTGTCACGTGAATTCTACACCAGACCACAGACAGTGTGACAATTACTATGTCATCGCCGGGAATCGAACCCGGGACCTTTAGTGTGGAAGTCTTCCTGTCTTGTGCCTATCGCATCCAATAACCAGCAAATTTCGTATATCATCTGACTGTCGTGTGGAGTGTCTGGAGTAACATCCGTTACTCCAGATCTTCTACTATAAATATAACCAGATAATTCTTATGTCAATTTGCTTAAAATATTTTTAATTTTCAGCTACAATATGCAGTAGGCTCTCACAAGTATGATCAATCGCATGACAGGAACATAACATCAAAGGGTAAGTCACGTTTTTAATTCGCTATTTAAAAAAGCACAATTGTGTTCTTGTACCGACGCATACGTAAAAATAAACTGGCAAAATATGGATAAATTTCGAAAAATCGCAATGAAAATGAGATCTCTTAGTCTCCTTAATGAGTACACTCTAAAACTTCAACGATAATTAAATGGTTTGAATCACGGATAATTGTTTTAATATTTTCAATCAATAGATGGCATTTTTCGAAAGGGATTTAAATAGGTATAGTCTATTTTTATTATCCCAAGGAAATCAAAAGAAGAATCACAATTGGCAACAAAACATTCTTCTCTCTAATACCAGTGCTCTACAGACCTCTCAAGTTATGCCACCAACCTGTGTTGGCATCGTCAGGTGTCACAGACAACTCAAGGTATGCAGCTGACCTATGTTGGCACCATCAGTTCTCACAGACAACTCAAGTCAAGCCGCCAACCTTTGATGACATCATCAGATATTACAGGCATCTTAATTCAACTCAACGAAGTGGTTTGTTACACCTGATGATGCCAACAAAGGTTGGCGAAACAGTTGTAGCGAAAATCCCATAAAATATTTATAAATAGTGTTTCAAACAAACAAACAAACAAACCATCACGCCTTTTTTTGCAGGGGTAGGCAGAGAGAATAGACCGCCACACTACTCTATCCTGGCAAACCTCTTTAGCTTCCTCCACATTCATACAACGAGTCATACACGCACGTCGATTCCTCCGACTCTTAACATGACCATTGGTCAGTCATTGACCAACCTTTAAAATTTGATTAATTTGTTCATGCCATGTTTTCCTTGGTCTGCTTCTACTCCGTACCCCATTTACATCATTAAGTATACTTTCTTAACCATTCTTTCTCCATCAATGCGTTCAATCGAACCAACGCATAATTTTGTTCATAATATTATTTTACCTGTTCTCAAAAGATGCCTTAAAAATAAATGTCTGTTGATGAAATAAACTGATTTGATTTGATTTGATATGATTTGATAATACCTTCTTCCGCTCTACATTCCTTATTGCCTATTTATATTATGTTTTAGATTTATTTTGTGGATGCTGGACGATCGAAGTGTGCGCGGGAAGGATGTGTGTGCGAAGGATGCCTATTGGTGGTGATGAGGTTCGCAATCCATCACACTGCGTCTCCCGCAAGGCGAAAAGAGAAGGATGGAGTGCCGCATCGGTTAAAGTGTGGCAGTCCATTATTTCTGTCTACCGAAGAGACGGCGTGATGATTAGTTTGTTAGTTGATATATAATATAATATATATGATTAGAAGGATGTCAAAATGTCACAAAAAAATCAAACTAAGTATGCAGTTCCTTTCTATATTATCATCGGCTGTCCCTCGTGTCCGAGGAAGACTGTCCTTCACGGTTGTGGTTTGGCATGTGACTGAAGAGCCCGATCCTGGACACACAAATTCTGGGGCACCTAGGGCAGGGGAAGGAACTTGTAAAGGAGCCGTCACCGTCTCCCAGTGGTCACTCATTTATCCTCCTCTCTGTGACGTCTTGTCTGCGCTGTGTTTCAAAGTCTTGCGTGCCTTTATGAATTGTTGTTCTCCACCTAGGTCTGTCTTCTGCAGTCTTTTCCCAGCAATCACAGTTGATGGCAGACAACTACAAACGTGGTTTGATTTTCTTGTATTTGGTGCCGATTTTATTTTAACCATTCAATTGATTACAATTCAGTTCAAATCTGTTAAAACAATTCGTCATGTTGTACCAATTTTTAACTTTGAACTGGATTTTTATGGGATCAACTTTGATGATTTTTCAGGAGATTTCTGATGTAATTATGTAAACTTGTGATGTTATATCTTTATAAGGTGGGATCGATTAATCCTTTGAAATTAATTGATACATTTCTGTTCAATGAGTAACACAATTAAATCGTGTACATAAATGTGTTTTTGGTGGATTTTTGTATGCACGTCATCTGTTTTGAATTAGCACGAGATTTGTGGAATCCGTTTATTTTATTAATATTACAGATGAGTTATCAACTTTTTTCGTGGAAGTCACATAAACACAAAATTCGGAGTCAAACTTTGGAGTCAACTTCGAAGCAGATCTCTCATGAAAAACCCAAATAAATAAGAGAGTGAGCGCTAGTTTCTTTCACCTAATGCAGCTCAAAGCAATCAAAAGAAATGTTCCCACTGATGAATTAAAAACACTTGTTAATTCCTTCGTCGTATCCCGACTCGACTATTGCAACGGCATTTACGCCAACATACCCAAGAAACAAACAAATAAACTTCAATCTGTTTTCAATATGGCAGCACGACTTATAAAAGGTGTTCCAATAAACTCCCATATTTCACAACATCCAAAAGATCTTCACAGGCTCAAGTGTCCTGAAAGAATCCAGTATAAATTATTGTTCTTCTTTCGGTGCCGTGTCAGGTCCCCCCAACGTCAGGTACAGCAGCTCGTACTTTTCTCCTCTAAGCACATGCCCTAGGTGGGACACCTTCCGGACCGTAATTTACGTCAGCAATTGTCTGTCTATTCTTGCTCTTTGAAGCACAATAATATTTGCCAACCTTATCAGTCCATGGAATGCGTAGCATTCTACGATGTATCCACATCTTGAATACCACTAGCCAGTTCATAATGCTAATTTTGAGTATCATGACTCCACTCTGTACAAAAGCATTGAGCAAACATAATACTTAACTATTGTTTGCCGGAGTTTCAAGTTAAGATTATCGTCGCAAAGACTTTTCTCATTTTATTTGAATGCTGCACGTGCTGCTGTATATAACAAATATCCGTTCTATTTATTCTCACATTATATAATAATACTTATTTTACATTACCATATGTCACAAAAAAATATTCTAAAGAGATTTTTATTTATTTCGTTGGGCATAGTTTAGTTGGATATTAAACGTTTTTATATTATAGATTATTTAATATCAATGATAAATGATAAATCACCTAATGTAATCATCGGTCCAAAGAGCAAGGGGCGTCCAACTCTACAAAATTCCGCATCGGCTGTTGATTCTCCGACAAATATGGCCAGCCCGTTCATCGATCTTCAAAGCCTTGAGTCACCTTGGTTCACTGTCGAATAAATTCATTTCTAATTTTGTCCATCGAGATTATTCCGAACATGGATCTTTCCATGGCGCATTGGGCGACTTGGAACTTGTACTTTTCCTACGCCCAAGAAAAATAATTAGTTGGCCATGCCATCACCGTCAACGATGAGCGCTATACGTTGAAGATTTCCGACTTCTTTTGGCCTGAATTGGATGATATGGACACCAACTATATATGGTTTCAACAGGACGGCGCTACGTGCCACACAGCTCATGCCACATTGGACATTCTGTAGGAGCGATTTGAGGGCTTGGTCATCTCACGTAGAGGTGATGTGAACTGGCCACCAAGATCGTGCGATTTGACCCCGTTAGACTTTTTCTTGTGGGGTTTTCTTAAGTTGCAGGTCTATGCAAATAAGCCACAAACCACAGCGGTCCTCAAAGCCAATATAATCTATGCCATCGGTCAAATTCAATCTAATTTATTCGCCAGAGTCATTTAAAATTGGACATTTCGGATGCGCGCCACCCAGAGAAGAGCGGGGGACATTTGAACGATGTTATATTCCATACATAATGGCATCGATAGGCCTTTTAAACGAATAAAAAAAATTATGATATCTTACACACACTTTGTTTTATTTAAATGTAAAGATAGAAAGCGCTTAATGAAAGACCCTTTAGCTGGTTCAGCAATCGTTTTTTTTATATATTCGTATTTTCGATAAACTACATGAAATTTGAGATTTCCAAAAATGTTGTTTTGTTTGTACTTTAATGCGAGTTGATGAACTTCATTCCATTTATGATTTAAAATGTTATTTCAATATGTTTTGCCATGAATAATGCACTCAATATTATTATTATTATTATTTTGTTAAATCGCTCTTTACATCTTTAGAGCGCGAATCTAATCGATGTTAAGGGTATAGCTATCATATTGATTCTCGTGACATGCGACTAATCTATCGCCATTTTATTGTCTCGTGAATTCTGCAACACGACTAAAAACAGTGGGACAATCACACTGCCTTTGCCGGGACTCGAACCCGGGATACTCGAGGTGGAAGTCAAAGCATTGCTAGTGATACATGCCATATATGGAATATCGAATCACAGCGAACTGAATTTTAAATCTCTACCACGCTACAACGCAAGTGATTTGCGCATACTTAAATACAGAATTCAACATCAGCGCCATCTATGGTTAACAAACATAATTACAAATTATTCTCAAAAGATAAATTATTCAGGAACTTCCCAAAGGTTTTAACGGTCACCTTCCGGGTCCAATTGTGAATCTAAACCATTCATTATTGAAATGTTATGTTAATTTGCGTACTTAATACGTTTTTATTTTTCAATTGATTACAGCTTATTTTAGAAGTTTTAAAGTACATTTATTTATCATAATAATTCAGTAGATGTTTTATCGATTTGACATTATTGCAAACATTTAAACATTACGAGTCCATAGTATGTTCATTGGTCTGATTCTAACTGTCTTTTGTAGAATTCGTATCGTCAAAGTACTGTCATATTTTAAACGAATATTGATATGACTTATTACGTAGTGTAATAATTTGTTATTTAATTGTTATAATCTATTTTAATGTAAATGCAAAGGCAAGTAATTATAGTTCTAAATTATGGAGAATACAGAAAAAAGTATATTTCGTTTTCCTTACGTTCGACAGTGTCATTTTTAGGTTATGATTCGCAAAGCCGAAAATACTGTAGAAACTTGCCGCATATAAATATAATAATATAATTTGGTGAGTTATTGAGTATTCTAGCAGGGCGAAGATGGATATCTTTTTAATTATGTAACTTTTTCGACATTAATTCATTAAATATTGGTTTTAGGTTGAAAAAATGACGCAGAAGGATAAATTATTGGTAATCGTACAATCAAAGCAAAAAAATTAGAGAGCGAAGAAGAAATGAAACGGAAGAAGAAACTGCATTTCAATTTAATTCTGAAATTGAATAAGCTCGCATCCAGCTGTTTTAATTTAACATGGAGTATATTCCACGCCAACGGACCCGCATCGTAGGAAGCAGATTCGTAGAAACTTGCTTTATTGGCTCAACAACAGGTAAACATATCGTCACATATTTTAGCTGTCTCAGTTGGAAGAATCAAGATTTAATAAGCCTCCGTATGTGCGCATCGCCAGACACATTGCTATCTATATAAACCATCATATGATGCATTGTTCTGGCAGGGCGAAGATGGATATCTTTTTAATTTGGTAACTTTTTTGACATTAATTCATTAAATATTGGTTTTAAGTTGAAAAAATGACGAAAAAGCATACATTATTGGTAATCGTACAATCAAACCAAAATAATTAGGGAACGAAGAAGAAATGAAACGGAAGAAGAGAATGATCTTAAACTATGTACGAGTACATATGAATGTTATATGCAAATGTGATACAGTATTGTTTGTTTTAATTATTAATTTTCCTATAAAATATTCAAAAAATAGTTTTTCAATTACATTAGTAAGTATTGTAGAAATTTGAAGTTGCCCTTGTAACGTATATATAATCATATAATAAACTTATTGAACGCTAAGGCATTAACACTGTGGAATTCCATAGTATAAACTTAGGAAATTGAAAAACTTTGTTTAATCCACTATTTAATAAAAAATATTAAAAAACACGACATGTTATGGAGGATACCTCCATCTTCAGGTGTAAAAATATAATATTATATATTATTATATTATATTTTTACATCTGAAGATGGAGGTATCCTCCGAAACATGTCGTGTTTTTTAATATTTTTTATTAAATAGTGGATTAAACAAAGTCTTTCAATTTCCTAAGTTTAATCATATAACAAATAGCAAAAACGAAAGAGAAGGAACATATTTTGAATACAAGAGAGCGAGAGAGGATTACTTCGATTCTCTTCGAAAGTAATTCGAAATGCATACGATGCGCATGCTCGTGTACGTTTCTGAATTATTTTGAAATTTATTCCGATTATTGTTGTATGACTGTAGTGTAGATAACCAAAGGAGAACAATTTTGTTTAATTAAAACAAAATTGAACGTGCGTGAAAAAAAAAATTACATTAAATTCAAAACTTATTTCTGATTACGATTGTACCGTGAACGTATTTAAAGGGTAGAAAATCCTTACTTCTGTGAATATTTAATAGGTTGAATATTTCAAGGGTTGCAACTAATAAATAAACCAAAGTTCGAAACTCATCTGCTTCTAATCCGAATGCACGTGTAGGATATAATTTATACGTATATTATCTGGTTTCTATCGCCAGAATAATTAATTAAACTTTGCGATTGATTACATAAATATTATTATCAAAACTACGTGTCATGATTAGTCTCCTGTTTCTATCTGTGCAGCGAATCTCATATTCGATTTATAAATTCAAACAAATTGATAATCGCAATTCATTGCGTGTTCATTGCTGTATCTGGTGAGAATTAATTTAATTTGATCTTGTGAATTCCGGTACCAAAAACAATTCGAGTGAATTTCTGCAGTCAGTTGTCGACCTCTATGTTAGAGTCCGTTTATTTCAGGGAGATCGTTTGCGATAGTGTGAGTGACAGTGCGTTTACAAAAAAAAAACTAGATGCTGTTTCTATTTTATATTTTATGAATAGAAAAGGCAAAAAAAAATAAGTAATATTTATTTTCAAACATTGAAATAAATAAACAAGTTTTTTTTTAAAGATAATAAGTCTTGATGTGTCGTTGATTGTAAGATCTGACGATGCTAAATCCGCTAGCGAAACAGCTATCGCGACAAAATATAATCAATTGTGATGTTTGTAACAAAGTTTTTCATTTAAACAGTTAATAATAATTATTATTCTATCAACTTCAATTGTGATAATTAATACGAATGAAAACGTCAGTTTTCTAGAAGTTTTATTGACGTTTAAGTTTTACATACGTGCGTGTATGACTCGTTGTATGAATGTGAAGGAAGCTAGAGAGGTTTGCCAGGATAGAGTAGTGTGGCGGTTCATTCTCTCTGCCTACTCCTGCGGAGAAACGGCGTGATGGTTTGTTTGTTTTATTTTATTTTATGGGAATGTCATTTTTCGCCCTTTAAAGGCCTTATTAAATGTGGTGAAATTTCATCTCGTTGTTGTTTATATACACTAGTAAATGGAGCAGAATATGGAAATTAACGAAAATTGTTGTGGCTTTATACATTTTTAACAAATAATTATTTGGTATATAAACAGCAAGTCTTAAAGACCCACATCTTGACCAAATGTCAAACATTTGATAATGACTTAGAAGGGCGAAACATGTCATTCCCTTAAAATATAATAAAACTTTTAGAAAACTGACGTTTTCATTTTTATTAATTATTTAATTTGGAGTTTTACACCATTGTTCAAGAAACAATAAAATAAAAAATTTATAATCACAAAAATAAAGTCCATTAATTATTTAATTAGTTGTTTAGAATTTTTTTGGGAAAATAATTAAGGATTTGACTAATATTAAAATGATTCTGTACAATGTTATAATTTATAGGAATATATTTTAATATTAACTAATAATTTACAAATTCTGGTGTCCTGGCTAGTGGTGTCAGAATCTTTTTCTGCAAATTTGAAATTCAAAAACAAAACCACAAACACAAACGTGTCCTTTCGCCGTTAAAATAAATATATTTTTCTAATTTCGAGATAGTAGTAATTTTCTAATCACCGAGTATTTTAGAAGTTAATGCCGTATACTCCGCCTACAAAGGCCCAGGAACCAATCCGATAGCGTTCCATAACCAATTTAATAGGTGTTACTACAACTATTGCAAATCATCTCCCTGTAGAGAATGAACTATTTTGCGGCTGTTCGTGTATGACACGATGTATGAATGTTGAGAAAGCGAAAGAAGTAAATCAGAAATGAAAAGTATGGTAGTCCATTATTTATGCCTACAGCAGCTAACGTGTTAAAAACATCATATACACAGTTTCGCTATTCGCTTAAGTTTCACACCGCTTTCGCTTCAACGCACTGCAGGCGTTACTGTCAAAATTCGGGATCGGTTTTCCGCCTGCGCAAGCGGTCCATGCACGCTATACGAGTATATTGTATTATTATGTTAAACTTTAACTCGTTAACCTGCTACGACGAGATGTTACGTCATACCAAAAAAAAACGCAGTAGCGACTTTGACGAAATATTCCGCCAAGGTATTTATCATATTAGGTTGAATAATAATTAAATAAAACGATGTTTTTTTAACTACTTACGACAAAAGTGGAAGTAGTTAAAAACATCGTTTTATTTAATTATTATTTAAAATGAACTTCCATCAAGAGATTTCAGTAAAATCATTTGATTATATTAGGTTGAGTCATAAATTGCTTCCCAGTCAGGTATATACAAGGTATCAACGCAATTTTTTTAGGGTCTCACAGTATTTTGCAGGTCTCCACTTGAGGCATATATTCAATAAAAATTATGTATTGACAGTCCCAAAACACGGATGCCATGATTTCCTTGGCTGAAATTGTGGTTTTAAACTTTTTAGCGGAGGGTGAAGAGGTGTTACGCCACTGTTGAGACCGCCTTTTGGTTTCGGGCGTGTAGTATGCAACCCAAGTTTCATCTTCAGTAACGAGTTTGCAGCGCCTCAAAAACTCTTGCCCGGCACCGCGTCAGGCTACACGGAAGTGTAGCCAACATGTCGAAAATAAAATAAAGTGCATATTCGTCATGTGATGCTTTGGGAATTCAAACAAGTGGACCGACGACATTGCTGCCGTGTGGGGGGAAAATGTGGCTGCAGCTGGCAGAAAATAGAGACGAGCGGAAAGGAAGGGAAGAGGCCTATGTCCAGCAGTGGACCGATGAAGGCTGACGAAGAAGAAGAAGAAGAAGTAGTGCTAGAGCGACGCCCCAAATGATATGCAGTATCTGAAAGTCTGGTAATCAATCGAGGATGTAGAAATTGGTTTGTGAAATTTCGTTCCGGAGATGAGTTTTTGAAAGATTAACCAAGGGTAGATCGCACTTCCGACTTCGATGAAAACATTTTAATTGCGATATTGGAACAAAGTCCACGCCAAACGATAAGGGAGATGGCAGAGAGACTAAATATGTCACATTCTACAGTTTATCGCCACCTGGAAAATTTGGCATAAGTCAGCAAGTGAGGCATATGGATACCATATGACCTCAGTGACCGAAATAAGGCAGTGTCCTTTCAATAGTCACAAGTCTCCTCTCACGGCTTAAAATCGAGTCTTTTGTGGACAAGACAATAACAGGCGATTAAAAATGGATCACCTATGAAAATATTGTCCGCAATAGACAATGGTTGGATAAGGATCAACCACCCCTACCGGATCCCTAAGCCAATATTCAGTATGGTGAAATCATCGAGGAATAATCCACCACGAAATGATTACTGCCGATACATATGTTCAGCAGCTGCAAATAATTCATGAATGTCTACTGGAAAAGTATCCTGCACTTGTCAATCGGAAAGGCGTTATCCTATTAACGACCTTCGTGGCCGAGAGGTAAGTGCTTTGATTCTCGGCGAAAGCAGTGTGATTGTCACACTGTTTTCGGTCTGGTGCAGAATTCACATGACAATAAAATGGCGATAGATTAACTACCTATGACATGGCACGAGAATCAAAAATGATAGCTACACTCTTTACATTGATTTGGCTTGCGCTGTAATGATGTAAATATCGATTCAACAAAATAGTAATAATAATAATAATTACTCGAAAACGCCAGAGCACACACGACAAAAGTGATTCAAGAAAAAAATCTGGAGTTCAACTGGCCTGTTTTGCCACATCCACCCTACTCCCCAGATCTTGTTTCTCTGGACTACCACATTTCCTGCTCTATACAGAATTGTTTGAATGGATAAATTTTTATTAATTAATATAATAGAAACTTTCATAGATAAATATAATTTTGTAATTTTTGTAAAGCAAAATGATAATATACTCGTATTTAAAAATTGGAAGTAATTTATGACTCAACCTAATAATACCGTCTATTGGGGGTGGCGATTTAATCCAATACACATCTTCTTCTTGTACCTCCCCTATCTGAGATTGGACAACATCATGACTGTTTTTAATTTGGATGCAAAAGCTCTAATCAAAGATGTTGTTAGACAGGGTTTTCATATTCTCTTAACACTCGGGATCGTCTACCTTGGCGTTGGCTGTGGAACACAAAAAGAGGGAGTCTGGATGTATCCATTATTTTCACGTGTGCATACCAGCATCATCTCCTTTACCTCTTTCACCTTACGACATCCTCGAACTCGCATATTTCCCTTGTTCTATATTACGTTAATCACAAGGTCTCTATTATAAAATGCTTTGGAGCCTGGCCCTTCTGGCCCTGTCTTGTATTATTTACTTACTTACTTCCTATGGCCATACAACTCTTGAAGAGTTTTGGCCTACTTTATGATTTTTTCTAAGCTTCTCGACCCTGCGCCTTTTACTCCCTGCAGTCTGATTCGCCCAGTCTAGCCAGATGCGCCAGAATATAATCCATTAAGCGTTGTCTAGGCCTTCCTACAGGTTTAAGTCCGGTTAGTCCAGATGCCTACAGGATCTCGATTGATCTGGTCTCTCCGACTAGGCGACCGACTTTCACGGTACTCATTATAAGGGGCTGCTGGGTCATGTGACTGCTAGGGATGCTTGGCTACCAGTCACTCGAGAGGAGACGAGACATTCACTCGGGTGTACATTTCTTTCGAGTGATAGGCGGTTGTATACACAACTCAGAAATCCTGAGTGATGTAGGTCTATTCGTCCCTGATAATTATCTTCGACAAAAGGGCCATAGATTGTTTTATCCCTCACGATGCAGAACCAACATGCCAATGGTTATGCCGGTAGGTAGAGCAAAATCTTTGCTTAATCGTATCACCTCGGAGTTTGACGTATTTTGTGATAAATTGGCTCATCCTAGGGAAATTATTTATTTAATTATTTATTTATTTTATTATTTATTTATTTATTTGTTAAGGGTAACATACAGCGATATCAATAACATATGTTTAAAAAAAACATTAGGAATAATTAAAATAAGGCCAATGACATGCTACCACAAATATAAAATAATAGTTATATACCATTTGGAAGTCAACATTCGCCGTGTTATTGCCGATATACGGCCCCAGTTGCTCGATAAAGTTTTTAATTATAGAATCAATTGTATCTCAATAGAGACAAAAATGCAAATTGAAAACAGAATATGGTTGATCGAGGTGTTTACAGGACTTATGACCTATCATTGGTTGGGTTAAGCGCACGCTTTATGTAAAACAACATTCCCCATTCCACCTTTTTTTCTTATGACCACCTGAACTCTTATGAACACATATTTTTAATTATAATTGTTTGATATATTTATTTTATTAATTTGTCAAGCATCTTATGTTTCTCGCTCTTTTTATTAATCTATTATGTATTAATTATTATTGTGTAGCTCTAACTTGTGTCTTTAGTGTATTTGAAAAAAAAATTCTAATGCTTTAGATATATTTAAAATAAATAAATAAAATTGTACGGATCTCTTAGTTGTTCCTATGCCTCCAAGTTCCCACTGCAATACCAGGTCTGGGTCCCAGGATCCTATTCTCTAACAAGTATATTCTTTGTTTTTCTTTAAGAGTCATGGTCCATGACTCAGAACCATATGTCATCACTTCTTTGCATTACGAAGGCATAATCTATTATATTTTTTGTAAATTCTTTCAGATATGGCACACTTTGGGAAGGTACTGTTAGCAGTGCTGGCCTTTCAGGCTTGCACGGCACTGCCTGTGATTGATTTGCTGAACTTGCAGGATGAGGTTCTACCACGGGTAGCAATACCTCGTGGCGTGTACAGGCTGCCAAAAGGTTGGACGCCGTTGGACTACAACATAACTATTCAGCCGTATTTTGAAAATCAAGGCAATAGAAGTTTCTCGTTTGATGGGACTACGGTAATCCGACTTAGGGCGGAAGAGGCCAACATGAAGCAGATCACACTGCACACGAATGGACTCAATATCTTAAGAGCGAGATTAGTTGAAATTGAAAGCAATACATCAATTCCGGAATACTATAGGGTTGAAACACCCGCCTATAATTTTTTTACATATAATATTGAAAATACCTTCGAAGTTGGTAAATATTACGAAATGACATTTGAGTACAGAGGCATAATACGTGACAGTCTGGACGGTTTCTACAGAAGTTACTACAAGCAGGGCGATGCCATTAAGTACGGTTTCGTTCGTTTAACCCTTCATTGGTTGTCTATAAAATTTTTACAAAAAGCAAATGATAAGTTATCTATTGCAAATAAGAACATAGGAAAAAATATTTAAAAAAATTAGTTTTGTTTATTGTATTTCACTTGGTATTACAACGCTTATTTTCTTCAAACACAGACATGTATAATAATAACTTGTAAGAAATGTAATAACTTGTATCAATGCACACAATTGTAAAATTGTGTATATATGTTACTTGTAACCGAAACATGTCTGTGTTATGTGAAGAAAATAAGTGTTGTAATACCAAGTGTTATTATATTTGTTCAACCCTTTTATTAACTCAAAATGTGTCTAACTGTTAGTAATCGAAACAAGTCAACCGTCAACCAAATGCCAAAGTATTTTTTTAACTAGCGTTACTAGCGATGGCTTGTGCACCTTAATAGATAGATAGGAATGTATAATGTAACGTACAATAAATATCTTCATCTTATTCAAGTGCCTTGTCGGGTCCCCTCAACGTTGGGGATCACCTCGGCGAACCTATCCCTGTCCTGCGCCGCTCGGAACAGCTCTTCTACACTTCGGATGCCGGTCCACTACCTCACGTTTCGTAGCCAGGACATCTATCCTATACCGGGCCCTCGGCGTCCCTCAATTTTCCCTTCCAATATCAGTTGAAGAATGTGGTACTTTTCCCCACGCAGTATATGATCCAAATCTTCCGAACCTTGATAGTTGACAACAGCTCCCTGTCAACTCTAGCACGCCTCAGAGCTTCGGTATTGGTAACCATGTCTGTCCAGGGAATTCTGAGCATTCGGCGATAGAGCCACATTTCAAATGCTTCCAGTATGTTCGTTGAGTTGACTTTTAGGTCCACGTTTCACATCCATACAATAAAACATAGCTAGGATCATTCTCTGGCGGAGTTTCCAATTTATGTTATCATTGCAGAATCGTTATTTCATTTTATTTAATGTAGCTCTTGCTGCCTCCATTCTGCATTTATTATCTACATCTGGGTCAAAAGATTACGTTAGTATGCTGCCGAGGTATTTAAATTTCTCCACCTTTATAATGTTAAGGCCGTTCAAATGTAAATGCACAACAAATAACTGTAAATTTAAATGTTCTTTAAAAATATCAGTAAATGTTTCGGTTTGTTGCAAATTTGATACACCATGAAATGAAGGGTTAAGCAGTGTTTATGATGAAATAATGAAATATAACGAAAAGGAATTTCTAATAACTCACTGTATGTTTTCAGGTGGTTTGGCGCCACGCAGTTTCACCCAACTGGCGCCAGAAGTGTATTTCCATGTTTTGACGAGCCCGAATACAAGTCTACCTTCCTCCTAACAATAATTCGTCCCAGTAGCTTCCAGAAATCACTGTCGAACATGCCAATTGATACCTCTGAAACCGTGTAAGTTTTTTTTCTCTCTCGGTGAATCGTTCTCCCGGTCAGAAAGGTGTTAAACTTTCAATCATGCCCAGAATAATAAACTCGAAAGTGGAAAAATTAATTGAAATTCATCACCATTTAATTATGTAAAAATATATATAAACGTTTATATACGTAAAGTTCAATAATAATTAAACGGTATCAATATTTTTACGAGGCATTAATGAAGCCTTATTTTTCAACAGACATAACAACAACATTAAGGTTTAAAGCGTATATTGATAAAAAGTTAAATAAAGTATAAACCACATGTCTGACATATTAACCATCACTTTATGTTGTGGATTAATTTTTGAATAACTGTTTAAAAACGTTGAATGTTACAACAATTTTTTGCACTTTTTCCAAACATGTTACGGGACACAGATGCCCCTCCTCAGTGTATAAAATTTCCAGATATATTAATATATAATACAAAAAAAGCATAAGCGATGGTTCGGCACTAAGACGATAAGATACTCTTCAATTACTAGAGTATTAAGCCACAGAACGTACTTCCATTAATATAAAAGACGTCGCTCTCCGAGAGAATCACGTTCAGTAAACAAATTGGTCTTCCCACCGATGTCACAAGAGGTCACCAGTTCGACATTAGGACGACGAAATACTCTCTAATCTCGATAATATTTCCCCTATGAACGTAGATCCTCTTATATGAAATAGGTCGAGGGAATCATGTTTAGTAGAGAATTTGCTCTTCCCGCCGATATCACCGAGGGCAGGTTTTATGAATACGAGGTGTGGCAATTAAATTCCGAGAATTTGTAAATAAAACACAGGCAAATAAAGTTAGCAACCAAATTTTTTAAACGGCCTTCACAGTAGTCCTTTCTTAACTCTGAACAATGTTTTCAACGTTTCTCGTATGCTTGGAAGTAGCCTTGATAGTCCTCTAAAGTTAGGCCTTTCAAGACGACGGTCGCAACCTCCTGGACGGCCTCCACTCTGCCATGCTGGGTTCCTTTGAGGTGACACTTCATTTTAGGGAAGAAGAAAAAGTCATAGGAAGTCAAGTCAGGGCTTTTGGGTGGATGCGGTAACGTTGGGATACTTTTTTTCGCCAAATATTCCCACAAAATCAAGGAGGAATAAGCCGGCGCGTTATCATGGTGCAATTTCGGGTCGTTTACGGAAAACACGCTGTCGCAGCCGCTCCAAGACTTCAACATAGATCTTTCCATTCACTGTCTGGCCGTCAGGAACGTATTTACAGTGAATAATGGCATGAATATCGAAGAAAATGATCAGCAATGCCTTCAGCCGTGATTTTGACATCCTTACTTTCGTTTGGCGCTCCCCACCCTCCATCATCCACTGTAGGCTTTGTCTTCGGGTCTACAGACACTCATCTACATACACTTGCCGCAATTTTTGTAGGATTTCTGCAGGTTTTACACCAGTTACGACCAAAAATCTGAGCATAGCATGTTGCTTAAAAACTAGTAGTCATTTCTGCGACCGAGTTAAAAATCTTGTATCTGAAAAACACCCGTAAAAAATTTACCATACGCCCGATTACCATGAAATCTTCACTGCAACTAAGTAGAAAGACCTATCTAATCAGGCGCATGCGCGCCAGTTATGAATTGTTGCCAGTTTGCACGCTACAACTAAATTCTCGGAATTTAATAGCCACACCTCGTATATTGGTCATTGAGATAATCGTATGCAGCCTGTTATTATTATTTTTATTTCAGATCGGTAGGTTTGGTAAAAGAGACGTTCTATAGGACACCCGTAATGTCCACTTACCTTCTGGCATTTATCGTTTCGGAGTTCACCGCCGCGGCCAGGACCCCTCTGAGTGATGCAAAGCAGGCGGGGATCTGGGCCCGCCCAGAAGCCAGCGCGCTGGGGGATTATGCTCTTGAGAACGGGCAGGAGCTTGTGGAGGCCATGGACAGCTACACTGGACTGGGATATTACGACATGGCTCCTAACATGAAGTTGGACCAAGCAGCTATCCCGGACTTCTCAGGCGGTGCGATGGAAAACTGGGGTCTCGTGACATACAGGTAGATACTTCAATTTCGGCACGGCTACTATTACTCGACTTTTACGTCTTTACTAATTTTTAAATTGTTAAGAACCAATAATTGATTTGTTGATATGTTTTTTTTAAATCTGTTTCTTCCGACTAAGAGTCGATATGGGCTATAGGGCAACGATGTTTAAATGTTGTAGAAGCGAGGGAATTATGTCTGGAAAGAGCAGCGTAGCGGACAATTCTTTCTATGTACCCCTTCGGAGAGACGGCGTAATGGTTAGCTAGTTAAAGGCTTAATTTTAAGTTAAAGCTTTAGCGTTTGTACGGAAACAGTTTGGAGAAAGTTCTAAAACATATTTGCTACGAGAAGTACTTACAACTAAACTATAACTGCGTTTCTCCAAGGCAGTATGCAGAAAGAACGGACGCCCACCCTGATCTTTTCTGACATACTTCTTTCACTTCCTCAACATTCATATATCATGTCATTCACGCACGTCGATTTCTCCGACTCCTCACGTAGCCAACATTCAATATTTGATTGATTTGATGGTGCATGTTTTCCTCGCTCTTCTTCTTTTTCTAGTTCCGTTTACATATATATAATACATTCTTTATAATTTTTTTCTTTATTCATTATTTCCATGTATTTAAACTATCGTAATGATCATTTCATTACTTGGTTCATTCCACTGCATTAACTTTTTATATTTGCTTTGAATATTATTTTATATTCAGATTAACTAGACATTATTCTAAGAGATCTCATTTATACTACACATAAAAAATAAACAACTTAAAAAAACATTTTTACGCAATTAATAGGGAGGCACTCCTAATGTATCATCCCGAGGAATCTTCGGCGAAATATCGGCAGCAGGTCAGCTCCATCATGGCCCACGAGATCGCGCACATGTGGTTCGGAAACCTGGTGACCTGCCACTGGTGGAGTGACCCGTGGCTGAATGAAGGGTTCGCCACTCTGTTCCAGTACCGCCTCCCCGATGTGGTAACAATAAAATACATTTATTCATGACCGCAGCCCACCCTCATACCGGCGTTTCCTAGATTCAGATTCGTAATAGATTATGTTGAACAGGGAGAGGTTAAAAGCCTCTCGCTTACTCTCCTACTGTAGTTCAAGGGTTTTTCTTTTGTGGTTTTCCCTCCCGTCTTCTACTCTTCCTAATAGCCATCTCTCCGTTGCTGGATGTAGGCCTCTTCAAACATTCTAAATTTTATGACGATATAATCCATCTTTTTTCCCCGACTGCGATAATGTCGTCAGTTGTGCGGTCGACCAATGACCTTATTTCATTCCCATGGTTTTCACTTCAAGACTCTGGGTTCCCATCTTATTGCTTCCCGTCTGGCAGGGAGAGGTTAAAAGCCTCTCGCCGATTCTCCTATTGTAGTTCAAGGGTTTTTCTTTTGTGGTTTTCCTTCCATTCCTCTTCTGTCCGTACTAGCCATCTCTGCGTTGCTAGATAACTCTTCAAACATTCTCAATTTTCCTTTATCCTGCATGACTCATCATCCATCTTCTTTCCCCAACAGGGATTATATCGTCAGTTTTGCGGTCGACAAATGACTCTACGAATTTCCTTCCCATGGTTTTCATAGACTCTGGGTTTCCATATATTTGTTTCTCGTCTGGCAATATGTCCTACCTATTTTTACTTCAGTTTGGCAACACTGTCCACTGTATCGACAAGCTCTATTCGGCGTCTGATTTCGGTATTGAACATTTCATTCCTCACTTCCTTTGTCCCTTGTTCCATTAGCTCGTTGGATTTCGGTTTTGTGACGAGTACATTCACGACGAGTATAGTTTACTCACTTCAGAGAGATGATTTGCAATAGTGTTGGTAACACCTCCTTAATTTATTATACGAGTACATAGAACGCTATCTGATTGGTTCCTGAGCAGGCGGAGCGTACTGCATTAGTTTCTTATACTCGGTGATTAGAAAATTAGTTCTTTCTCAACGTTAGGAAAATAAATTCATTTTAATGGCGGTAGGACATGTTTATGTTTGTGTTTGTGATTTTATTTTTGAATTTCCAATAACAACTCAAATTTACCCTAAAAATTGGAATTTCCAGAATAATAATACAAATAACTAATTCCGTTAAATCTCAACATTGTAACATTATTCATGTCCTTAAATGTTTTTTTTTTTTAAAATCAATTAACCACATAAAAAAATTATGTAGTTTAATTTTGTGATTATTCAAATTGTAGCCGATAGAATTTTTACTAAAAAAAAAAAAGTTTGTTTATTTCAATGTTTGAGCAAAAAATATTATTGAATTTTTTTTGCCTTTTTTATCCATAAAAAAATAGGATAAAAACGGCGTCTAGTTTTTTTTTTGTAAAAGCAATGTCACTCACATTATTGCAAACAATCTCTCTGAAATGAACAGACTATACGCTAGAGAGGACTTGATGGTAGTGTTGCTGATATTTTGCAACATGTCGTTTCTCGGCATTCACTGACACCTGCACATCCAGCAGGACAGGTGTCACTAGAACTCTGCCATCCCTTTGAACCCACAAACTATATTCGGACATAAGCTTAAATACCAGAATCTTCCACAATCAAAGGCGTTTTTATTTTTATGTTTATGAAGGTACAAGATCTGGAGATGGGGATTCAGTTCGTGCCCAACATACTGCAGGCGGCCCTGGTTTCCGATACTCCAGTTCTGTCTGCTCCCCTAACAAACGAAAACGTCGATAGTCCCGCGCAGATAAACGCACACTTCGGAACCATAACCTACAACAAGGGAGCGTCAGTACTTCGGATGATAGAAAATTGGATTGGAGAAAGTACTTTCAGAGCTGCTCTCTCAACTTACCTAAACAATTTGTGAGTACAAAGAAATAAACAATCTTATTTTTAAGAATTAATTGTATCTCAATAAAGACGAAGATGTAAATTATTTGGAAACAGAATATGGTGGTCAAGGCGTTTACGGGACTAATGACCTGTCATTGGTTGGGTTATGCGATCGCTTTATGTAATACAACATTCCCCATTCCGCCCTTCTTACGAACACCACGTCTGACAAATTATTTTTGTAAGTTGTTTACATGCTACATGTTGAGAAACATTTCACATATTTTAGTTCAATCTACACTAGCGCCATCTATTGAGATTAGATTAAATTATCACACATTACTAGACAACGCCAGGAGAAAACTCTCAAATTTTAAGTATATATACTCGTATGCATGATATTATTTTTGTAATTAAATATATGCTACCTGTTGAGAAATTTTTATTTTAATCTACACTAGCGCCATTTATTAAGTTTCCATATTTTAGTTTCAATTTCACATATTTTAGTTCAATCTACACTAGCGCCATCTATTGAGATTAGATGTAAGCATGAAGCAGATTTTTTTTATAAATGTAATGTTAAGGCTGTTAACACAATTATCACACATTACTAGACAACGCCTGGAGAAAACTCTCCAATTTTTGTAGGCTTCTAACTTTGACCAGTTTTTATACAACATTTTTTTTAATGTATGCAAATACTTGTACAATTTATTAATTCTTAATGATTAGCCCGTAATGGGTAAAATCCAGTATTTGTCTTCATGTATTTGTATACATTCAAAAAAACAAAATCTTATATTTATATATTGTACACTGTACCAATATCCACTGTCTCCACGGGCATCTTTGAACAGACGGTCCCAATTTACTATGACACTCTTGTTTTTTCTTTTAAATAGGATGTTCCTTGTAACGACACCCTTAGACCTATTCTCAGCTCTCCAGCATCAGGCAGACCTTGATGGCAGCTTAGAACTGTACCCTGGCTTGACCGTGGCTGCAGTAATGTCGTCGTGGACCTCACAGTCAGGATACCCGCTCCTCACCGTGAATATTAACTACGGATCGGGAGTGATTTCCATCACACAAGTACAAATGTTTATTATCAATACACTATAATAATACAGAAGCATGTTTACAAGAGACGGAAAAATGGAAAAAGACATCGAAAGAAGGGTTGGTGCTGGGAATAAAATAAATGGCGCACTCAAAGTCATTACGGCAAATAGAAATATATCCACAGAAGCAAAGATGGCAGTACACAATAGAGTTCTAGTGCCAACTCTCATGTATGGAAGTGAAGCTTGGAGTTGGCAAAAGAAGGATGAAAGCAGATAAACGCCGTAGAAATGAAATCTCTAAGAAGGATGTGCGGGAAAAAATTTGTATGATAGAATTCCGAACTATGAAATAAGAAAAAAATGTATGGTAGATGACTGCATAATGGATAAAATTACAAAAGGATCCCTGAGATGGTTTGGACATATGGAACGACTGGATGAGAGTAGAATGGTTAAAAAGTTGTACACAAGCAGCATGAGCGGAAAAAGAAGCCGAGGACGACCGAGGAAAACATGGCATGACCAAATTGATCAATTACTGAAAGGCGGCCACATTCGAAGTCGGAATAATCGACGTGCGTGCATGGTACGATGTACGAATGTAGAGGAATCCCAAGAGATATGCCAGGACAGAGCATTGTGGCGATTCATCCTCTCTGCCTACCCCTCCGGGGAAATGGCGTGATGGTTAGTTAGTTATAATATATTTTTTGCATACAACAGGTCTTTTGAACCCAATTATTATTCTATTATTTTGATTATTACGTAGATTATCTATCACCAATCTTGTAAGGTGAATTCTACACCAAACCAAAAACAGAGTGAGAATCGCACTATTATCGCACCCGGGAATCGAACCGGTACCTCCGGTGTGGCAGTCATAGCTCTTACCACTCTGCCACGAAGGTCATCGTGGCAGTGTAAATTCCACCATTCGGCCTAATTAACTTGGACAAAATGACAATTATTATCGTTTGTGTGATTAAATATCATATTAATCTAGCATTCTCAAAAAACATTAAGCGTATCGTACAATTCCATACGGGGCGACATTTTAAATTTAATAAAATTGTAAGGTTACATAGTAAAAAAAAATTCATCTAATAAAATTCGTGTCACTTTGTTTTTTAGGAAAGAATGGTGTCCTATGGCGAATCTGTTCTCGATATGCTCTACCAAGTTCCTATAACGTTCGCGACAAAGAGTCAACCTGATTTTGATAATACTAAACCATCCGTGGTCATGAGTGAAAAAACCATCAATATAAATAAAGGATCGACTGCAATGGAGTGGGTCGTTCTGAACAAGAAACAAACTGGTAACTAAAAAAAAATTATTTGCCATACTGACCTTCATGCCATTTTCCCGGATAAATAGACAGAATGGTAAAGAAAGTACATGTGGTACAGAATGGTATAGAAAGTATGGTATATTTGCTATAGAACGGTACAGAAAGTATATATTACGAAATGGTATGGAAAGTATAAGTGATACAGCAGGGTATAGAAAGTATATTTGGTACAGAATAGTATTGAAAGTATAAATGTTACAGAATGGTAAAGAAAGCATAAGTGGTACAGAATGGAATAAAAGGTATATTTGGTACAGAATAGTATAGAACGTATTTATGGTACAGAATGCTATAGAAAGTACATGTGATACAGAATGGTATAGAATGTATATTTGGTATAGAATAGAAAGTATAATTAGTACAGAATGGTACAGAAAGTACATATGGTACAGAATGGTATAGAAAGTATGGTATATGTGGTATAGAACGGTACAGAAAGTATATGTGATACAAAATGGTATGAACAGTATAAGTGGTACAGAAGGGTATAGAAAGTATATTTGGTGCAGAATTGTATTGAAAGTATATATGGTACAGAATGGTAAAGAAAGCATAAGTGGTACAGAATAGTATAGAAAGTATTTATTTTACAGAATGCTATAGAAAGTTCATGTGATACAGAATGGTTTAGAAAGTATATTTGGTACAGAATAGTATAGAAAGTATATATGGTACAGAATGGTATAGAAAGTTCATGTGATACAGAATGGTTTAGAAAGTATATTTGGTACAGAATAGTATAGAAAATATATATGGTACAGAATGGTATAGAAAATATATTTGGTACAAAATAGTACAGAAAATATTTATGGTACAGAATGGTTTAAAAAGTATATGTGATACAGAATGGTTTATAAAGTAAATGTGGTATTGAATTGTAGGGAAACTGCTTCGCTTTTGTATAGATTGCATAAATCGTTCAGCCTAAAGAGTATTTTTCCGACCACAAAAAAATCCCATTTTTTTCTAATTAATTGGTTTTGAAATAACCTGCTGTGTGAGGCAACGGAAAACCACCACATTCAAATGCCCAAATGGCATCCATTTTGTTGCAATCCAATTCCTTTGGATTGAAACTAGCGAAGAAAAGAAGACATTACTTTTTCATTAACATTTCACAGTGCCTTAGAAGGGCGAATCATGTCATTCCCTTTAATTATAATAAAACTTCTAGAAAGGAGACTGTTGTATTAAAATCTAAATAATTAAATACTTTAATATGTAATATATTTCAAATATTCAAAATCTTTAACTGTATAGATAAGGGGTTGGCAGAAAGAATGGACTGCAACACTTTTCTTTCTTGACATACTTATCTCGATTCCTCAATATTCTATCATCGTGTTATGCACGCACGTCTATTTCTCCGACTCCTCACGTGGCCGACAATCAATATATGATTTATTTGATCGAATGACGTTTTCCTCGGTCTTCCTCTATAATATTTCAATTTGCATCGGTAACATATATTTTTTCACCATTCTTTCCAAGTGTCCAAATCCTTTTATTATATTATGTAACCATAAAAGAACTATTTTAATTTAAAAAAAATCTTAAATTCTTAAATTGTTTATTTTTATTTTAATAGGATTCTACAGAGTGAACTATGATACTAACTCCTGGGAAATATTAGCGACCGCCCTAAATGGAGATTCCAGGACGGAAATCCACACACTCAACAGAGCGCAAGTAAACAATTAGTAACACCTTACTAAAATAATCCTTAATAAATATTATAAATTACAATAAACATTGTTTTTTCCACCTTTGAGTTCATTTTTCTCGACATGTTTCGAAGGTATACACCTTCATCATTGGGAAAACGATATAAACTTCGTTCTCCTGATGATAAAGGTTTAAGCCTTCGAAACATGTCGAGAAAAATAAACTCATATGCCAGTACGACTTATATGGTAAAATTGTATAAATCAAAATAATCTTAAGTAATCATTTATCTAAAATTCGAAAATGATCCATGAGTCTTTCCTATTCTTCTTCAGCCTGTTGTATCCACTTCTAAACGTAGGCCTCCTCTCGTATTTTCCACTCCCTTATATCATAAGCGACCCGAATAAAGGCTCTTCACGTAGAGTTCATTCACAATTTGAAGATCTCGTATCGATGTATGAGTGCGGTGATAGTTTTTGCAATATGATTGGTTGCCGAATCAAATGAGCCGCGCGGCGTCAGTGCGTTCCGAGACATGGAGGGAACCGCACGTATTTGGCATTTCGTATACTCGGTGATTCGAAAAATACTCGTTTTTCATGAGTATTTTCGAACTATTATTGTTATTATTGATTAATCTCATATTGACTGAGTCAGCTCTGTACATTTTAAAAACATAATCCAGAATGAAATTTTATAATATACTAGAGATAAACACCTGCAAGGATAAAAACCAATAAAGGAAAAAAAGTATCATTATTATTATTAGTCTCACCCTTAGTCGCTATTCCAAGAAAAAAATAATAAGCAAATTATAATTTTAATGTACTAAATTTTGATAATTATTACAATTAAGCCGATAGCATTTTTCTTAATAACAAAAATAACATGTGAATTTATGTAAATGTTTGAATATATGATTAAATTTTTTTTTTTGGTTTTCCAATCATAAAAAAATAAAATAAAAATAGCGTCTAGATTTTTTGTAAACGCACTTTCATTCATACTATTGCAAACGATCTCTCTGTCGTGAACGGACTCTACTCTTCGGGGATCATTGCGCCAATGCAGCTGTGAGCGCCCAGCTCCACGGTTTGCCGCCCTCGAGCATCAGCACAGAAGTCGCCTTGTCCACTTTTTATCCGGGTCGCAAACGACGTGTCCCGCCCAACGCCACATATGGGTTGCAGCCAATTTGATGATGTCAGAGACCTTTATCCTGGCTCGTATGCCTTCATTTCTGACTCTGTCCCGCAAGCTGATACCAAATGATTGTCCAGTATGTCAGCAGGTGTCCCGCCACACTTTGTGTTGTAAATGTTTTATATTTTCCTTTTTTATATATACTTTGTACACAAGACTCACTTTTTATAAACAAATTAAAATTAAATATCAAATATATGTCGGACTACCAGACTCTTCCTCAGTGATATTACGAGTAAATAGATATTTAAAAATATATAAAATTTTGTTTTTAATCTAAAAAATTGGAGTTTTCTCCAGGCGTTGTCTAGTAATGTGTGATAGTTGCTGCTTAATGCTTACATCTAATCTCTATAGATGGCGCTAGTGTAGACTGAACTAAAATATGTGAAATGTTTCTCAACATGTAGCATATATACACATTTCGAAAAAAATTCGTCGTTCATATACACAGTTCGTAATAAGGGCGGAATAGAGAATGTTGTATTACATAAATCGATCGCTTAACCCAGCCAATGATTGGTCATAAGTCCCGTAAACGCCTCAACCACCATATTCTGTTTTCAAATAATTTACATCTTCGTCTCTATTGAGATACAAATAATTCTTTATTATAAAATTGTTTACAAATATGTTCTAATATGAGAAGAAATGGAAGAGGCCTATGCAAAAAAGGGAAACGAAAGTGGCTTACAATAAGAAAAATATGAAGAACGCCATTTTTATAACGATACAGCAGTGTAATGTGTGATAGTTCTAAATTTAAAAAAATATGTAAAAAAAATTAAAAACGATTTTCTTGTTTTTATGAACACGCAATTTTTTATTTTGTATTCTAGATTGTGGATGATGTATTTACCTTGGCGAAAGAAAATAAAACGAACTATAGGTTGGCTCTAGATGTAACTCAATTCCTGGAATTAGAGACAGATTATGCTCCGTGGACCTCTGCCTACGCTTCGTTAAACGTTCTTAGGAGGCGCTATGTTGGTTTCAGTACCCTACCAAAACTCGAGGTCAGTTCACATAGAAATACTTCGAGTTTAAGACAAAGCGCTTGGTAATTGAAACAGATTTGAAACACATGTTATTTTACAGAATCACATTCTAAATTTGATGAAAAGATTAACGGAGGAGCTCGGATATCAGGAAGGCCCATCGGACTCCCATCTGACGAAAATCTTCCGAGCCAACACGCTCACCCTCGCGTGCCAACTGGGTCAGCAGGCGTGCGTGGAGGAGTCGGTGAGCCTCTACGAAAACTTCCTCCGAGGAGCCAGGTGAGCGATACAGTCCAAGTTGTAGTTGCCACAGTCAGGCTTTACATAATGACTTGGAATTGAATGATGAAAATAAAATAAAAAAAAGTAAAAAATCTTTTTAAAATGTATATGGAGTGCCGCATCGGTGAAAGTGCGACAGTCCATTCTTTCTGCCTACCCTTTCGGGGAGACGGCGTGATGGTTTGTTTTGTTTGTTATATTTAGTTAAATCCGCTAACGTTTCTGTCTTTCGCTAGTTTCCGCAGCTCGCAGCCATATTATGGTGGATTGATCCATTCTCCACAAGAGTTCATTGCCCTTCTAGCCTAACGACATCCTCGACCTCGCATATCTCCCTTATCCGTGTATTCCTTATTCTCTCTTGCAGTGTCTTGCTAGATATGTTTCTGAGCATCTTCATTTTTGACGCTCTGAGCGCGTTTTTTGTGCTTGTGGTGTCCGCCCTGCAGTAAATCGCATATATCATGATAGGTCGTACACAAGTATTATAAATTATTACTTTGTTTTTTCCTTCTTCCTTCCTCCAGAATTCTTCAAGCATCTTGAAATGACTGCAGCCTTGTTTGCTTGCCCCATCACTTCACACGGTAAATCCGTGTTTTCACACAAGTCCATACCCATAAATGTTTACACCTGTTCCACTGAAACACCCCCCACAGACACGCTACTTCCCACTTTAGTCGTCTTTGCTACTGATATGATCCTATTGTATTTTTGACTAGCAAGATGGAATGCGTTCAAAAATATTTGCAGGTTTTCCTTAGTCTCGGGAAATATGACAGCGTCGTCCGCATAACAGACAATGTCTACGGTCTCCTCTCCCAGCCGGTAACCTTTATCCAGTATCTTAATTTCCTACACAATCTCATCCACTAAGGGGTTGAAAGGGAACGGACTCAGGCTATCGCCCTGTCTGATGCCAATACCCACTTTTACAGGATTTGAGAGTTGACCTATATTATTAATGAAATTATATTATGATCTGTTCGAACCTTTTAACATTATTGGATTCTATAGAGTCGTTAAACTTCAACCCACCATTTTGATTTCATATATAAACCTAGAAAAATTTAATATGAGTACCAGAAGTTAGCAGCGAGATGACAAAACCGTTCGAAGACACGAACATTAGTGGATTTTAAAAAATATATGTATATTTTCACTATTTACAATGAACTTCCTCCATGAAATTTTAAATAACAAACTTGACTTTTGGAATGTTCACTATTCCAGAATAAACCCGAATCTCCGAGAGCACGTCTACTGCAATGGCCTCCGATATGGAAATGCGACGCACTACAACTTCTTGTGGAACCAGTTTTTGAGTGAAAATGTCGTAAATGAACAGCTAGTGATTCTGACTGCCCTGGGGTGCACGAGGAATGAGGACTCTTTGAATGAGTGTGTTTAAAATACGTTACATATTTTTATTCACATTTAAAGATTATAATTAACCAATGTATTATATAATAATGAATTACAAATCATATATTTTTTCGTATTTACTAACCTGTCACATATATTTGCAGGCTTTTGACGCAAACGATCATCTCGGACTCTCCAATTAGAGGACAATATTTGCTGACTGCATTCAACGCTGCTCTTACTGGCAATGAGGAAAACGTTGACGTTGTTTTTGAATTCTTCCAGAATAATGTGGCTGAAATAAAACAACAGTAAGATTGCTATAAACGAATTTGTTCATTTTATTTTACTAAATACTTCAATTAGAACGATTGTAATATTTATAATATAACTAACTTACTAACTAACCACCACACCTACCTAAATTAACCTAACCTAACCACCACGCCGTCTTAATATATAATGGAATGTCACACATTTCCATCTTGACAAACATCTCTCGCTTCCTCTACCTTCATACATCGTATCATGCACGCATGTAAATTTTTCCGACTCTTCACGTGGCTGACATTCAATATTTGATTCATTGGATCGTGTCGCGTTTTCCTCTGTCTTCGACTATTTCTAGTACCATTTACATCGTTAACATCATACTTTTTTTACCATTCTTACTTTATTCGTTATTTCCATGTGTCCAAACCATCTTAATCTTCCTTTCATTATTTTGTTGGTAACATATTCATCCGCATGCATTCTCTTTTTATATTTTCATTCGACACTATCATACACAGATTTTCACACATTCGTCCAAAAGATCATGAATGGAACATTTTATATTTTGTATTAAAAATCGCAACACACTTTTATAAATTCCACGGAAAAACAATAATTAAAATATTCGACTTTTTGCAGCTATGATGCGCAGTCCGCTCTCGTTAGCATGATTGGAAGTATGTCCGGATCGCAACTGCCGAGGGTAAGTTTTTACGGAGGGCTAGCATTATCGTTCAGAGATTTACGCCACTTCTACTATGATTATATGTTTTAATTCACACCCTTCGTTTCTAGGTAAAGGAATTCGTGAGTACATCTAGCGATCTGAGTGCCAACGACAAGAACGCCGGCAATTCAGCCATCACCAATGCCGAGGTCAACATCGCGTGGGCCGAGTACCACCAGATGACGATAGAAGATTGGCTGGATGACAAATACGGTCTACGATCTGTTGCTGTTTCTTCGTTCAACGTTTTGAAATAGTTTAAAATATCACTCAATAAATGCATCGTTTTCATGTTTAACTTCGATGGAATTATTAAAATATTTGATCCAATATGTTCACTTTGAAAATAAACTGAAAATTTAATTGTATTGTATTCTTGTATTTCCTTAACGTAATAAAGTAGTTACGAATAATCGTATAAGCAAACTGAATGTCTCTGTAAAATAACTGATCAAAGTTAAAGGCATAAAAATTTGAGAGACATCTCCAGGCGTAATCGATATAGTTTGTGGGTTCAAAGGGATGGGAGAGTTCTAGTGACACCCGTCTTGCTGGATAGGCAGGTGTCAGTGAATGTCGAGAAACGGCATGTTGCAAAATATCAGCAACACTACCATCAAGTCCTCTCTAGCGTATAGTCCGTTCATTTCAGGGAGATTGTTTGCAATAATGTGAGTGACAGTGCGTTTACAAAAAAAGAAAACTAGACGCCGTTTTTATCTTATTTTTTGATGAATAAAAAAGGCAAAAAAATATTTTAATAATATTTTATACTCAAACATTGAAAAAAACAAACATATTTTTTTTCTAAGTAAAAATTCTATCGGCTTCAATTTGAATAATCGCAAAAATAAACTACATAATTTTTTTTATGTTGTTAATTGATTTTTTTTTGGAAATACAATTAAGGACATGAATAATATTCATAAAGATACTGTACAGTGTTAAGATTTAACGGAATTACTTTTTTGTATTATTATTTTGTCAATTCTAATATTTCGGGTAAATTTGAGTTGTTATTAATTCAGTTTCCTAACGTTGAGAAATAACTAGATTTTCTAATCACCGAGTATTTAAGAAACTAATGCCGTACGCTCCGCCTACTCAGGAACCAATCAGATAGCGTTCTATGTATAATAAATTAAGGAGGTGTTACCAACACTATTGCAAATTATCTCTCTGAGGTGAATAAACTATACTCGTCGTAAATGTACTCGTCACAAAACCGAAATCCAACGAGCTAATGGAACAAGGGACAAAGGAAGTGAGGAATGAAATGTTCAATACCGAAATCAGACGCCGAATAGAGCTTGTCGATACAGTGGACAGTGTTGCCAAAGTGAAGTAAAAATAGGTAGGACATTTTACCAGACGGGAAGCAAATAGATGGGAACCCAGAGTCTTTATGTGAAAACCATGGGAAGGAAATACGTAGGGTCATTTGTCAGGAACGCATGAGAGATGGTTCGACATTAGGAATACAAGATACTCTCAAAAGTCAAGAGTATTTGTCTTCTGAACGTACTTTCAGGAATATGAAAGACAACAATCTCCGAAGCGATCATGTTCAGCAGTTTGATTGCTCTCCCCACCAGTATCACCAGAGACAGGTTGGTTCTGCATGCTGGATGATGAGTCATGCAGGATAAAGGAAAATTGAGAATGTTTGAAGAGGCCTACATCTAGCAACGGAGAGATGGCTAGTAGGAAGAGAAGAAGAAGGGAAGGAAAACCACAAAATAAAAATTATTGACCTCCAGTAGGAGAGTGGGCGAGAGGCTTATAACCTCTCCCTGTTCAAATCATCTATAACGAATCTGAATCTATGACATGACAATGACTCTTAAAGAAGAATCTACTTGTTAGAGAATAGGATCCTTGGGACCCAGACCTGGTATTGTAGTGGAAACTTGGAGGCATAGGAACAACCAAGAGATCCGTACAATGACCCAGCAGTCCCTTATAATGAGCACCGTGAAAGTCGGTCGCCTAGCCGGAGATACCAGATCAATCGAGATCCTGTACGCGTCTGGACCAACCAGACTTATAGAAGGCCTAGACAACGCTTAATGGATAATGTTCTGGCTGATCTGGCTAGGCTGGGCGAACCAGACTGCTGGGAGTAAAAGGCGCAGGATCGAGAAGCTTTGAAAAAAATCATGAAGTAGGCCAAAACTCTTCAAGAGTTGTATGGCCATAGCTTTCGGAAACATGAGTTGCATCCTTAAAAACCGGAAAATATCAATCAACCTGAAACGAAAAGTCTACGAAGCCTGCGATCTGCCAGTTGGTACTTATGGTCTTGAAACTGTTACATTGTCCAAACAAAGTGCCGAGAAACTACGAGTGACCCAAAGAGCCATGGAAAGAGCCATGTTAGGAAAAAGCCTAAGAGTCAGAAACGATACGGTGAGAGAAAAAACAAAGGTCACTGACATCATCCACCGGGTGGCGACTCTAAAATGGCAATGGGCAGGTCACGTAGCCAGAAGCTCAGATGAAAAGTGGACAAGAAGACTGCTGACTTGGAAACCGTGGACGGCGAAGAGAAGTGCAGGGCCACCGCAACTACGGTGGAAGGATGATCTGAACAGACACGTCGGAATAACCTGGATGCAATCTGCACAGGAAAGAGTGACATAAAAGCGAATGGAGGAGGCCTTTGTCCAGGAGTGGACGGGAATAGGCTGAAGAAAAAGAAGAGAAGAAGAAAATATGGTAATGTAAAATAAGTATTTTTATGTAATGCGAGAATAAATACAACTGATATTTATTATATACAGCAGCACGTCCAGCATTCAATAAAATGAAAAAAGTCTTCTGCGACGATAATCTGAACTTGAAACTCCGGCAAACAATAGTTAAGTATTATGTTTGGTCAATGCTTTTGAACAGAGTGGAGTCATGACCCTCAAAATTAGCATTATGAACTGGCTAGTGGCATTCAAGATGTGGATACATCGTAGAATGCTACGCATTCCATGGACCGATAAGGTTAGCAAATATTATTGTGCTTCAAAGAGCAAGAATGGACAGACAATTGCTGACGGATATCAAGGTCCGGTACGTGTCCTACCTGGGGCATGTGCTTAGAGGAGAAAAGTACGAGCTGCCGTATCTGATCGCCAACGTTGGGGGGACCTGACACGGCACCGAAAGAAGAAGAATAGTTTATACTGGATTCTTTCAGGACACTTAAGCCAGTGAAGTTCTTTTGGATGTTGTGAAATATGCGAGTTTATTGGAACACCTTTTATAAGTCGTGCTACCGTATTGAAAACAGATTGAAGTTTATTTGTTTGTTTCTTGGGTATTTTGGCGTAAATGCCGTGGCAATAGTCGAGTCGGGATACGACGAAGGAATTAACAAGTGTTTTTAATGCATCAGTGGGAACATTTCTTTTGATTACTTTGAGCTGCATTAGGTGAAAGAAACTAGCGCTCACTCTCTTATTTATTTGGGTTTTTCATGAGAGATCTGCTTTGAGGTTGACTCCAATGTTTGACTCCGAATTTTGTGTTTATGTGACTTCCACGAAGAAAGTTGATAACTCATCTGTAATATTAATAAAATAAACGGATTCCACAAATCTCGTGCTAATTCAAAACAGATGACGTGCATACAAAAATCCACCAAAAACACATTTATGTACACGATTTAATTGTGTTACTCATTGAACAGAAATGTATCAATTAATTTCAAAGGATTAATCGATCCCACCTTATAAAGATATAACATCACAAGTTTATATAATTACATCAGAAACACGTGATTAGATATTTAACAAAATGACAGATCTCATGATCTCCTGAAAAATCATCAATCAACGTCGATCCAACAAAAATCCAGTTCAAAGTTTAAAATTGGTACAACATGATTAATTTTTTTAACAGATTGGAACTGAATTGTAATCAATTGAATGGTTAATAAAATCGGTACCAAATACAAAAAAATCGAACCACTTTTGTAGTTTTAAAGACTGGCATCGACTGTGTTGGCTGGGAAAAGAATGCAGAAGACAGACCTAGATGGAGAAGAACAGTTCATAAAGGCACGTAAGACTTTGAAGCACAGCGCAGAGACGACGTCGCAGAGAGGAAGAGGAGAAAATAGAGACCACAGATGCCCCAGAATCTGTGTGTCCAAGATCGGGCTCTTCAGTCACATGCCGACCCACAACCGTGAAGGACAGTCTTCCTCACATACAAGGGACAGCCGATGATGATATAGAACGGAACTGCATACTTAGTTTGATTTTTTTGTTGTTGACATTTTGACATCCTTCTTATCATATATCTACTAACTAACTAATCACGCCGTCTCGTCGGTAGGTAGAAAGAATGGACTGCCACACTCTAACCGATGCGGCATTCCATCCTTCTCTTTTCACCCCGCGCTAGACGCGGTGTGATGGGTTGCGAACCTCATCACCACCAATAGGCATCTCCCGCGCACACTTCGATCGTCCAGCATTCACAAAATAAATCTAAAACATAAAACGAGTAGGCAAAAACCGGATTACATAATACATGTTAATACAAGAGAACAAGAGAGGAATACAACGATTCTTTCCGGGAGTAATTAATATTGCCTACAACGGGCTTTTTCGAGAATTTTTCTGGATTATTTTGAATTTTGGATGACACTAGTGTAGAAAACAATCGAAAAATAATTTGGTATTACTAATTGTGAAATTTTTTTTATGTGTTAAAAATAACATGAAAAGTTAAAGCTTATTACTAATTACGATTGTACAGTGAATCAAGTTTTTAAAGGGTGGAAAATATTTACTTCCGTGAATATTTCACGAATTGCAAATAGTATATCATTAAACGTGAAGATTGTATATTTAAAAATTATAGTAGACACTAAAATTTAAAATTTTACAACGATAACCCCGTTGTGCACTGCCATTATTTATTCAGTCGATATATTCATTCAACAACATTTTGAATGTATAAAAATTCTTGTAGACAAATGCTGGATTTCACCCATTGCGGATAAATTATTTTTATTTTATAAGGATTAATTGTATCTCAATAGAGACTAAGATGTAAATTGTTTTTCTGGGAACAGAAGGTGGTGGCCGAGGCGCTTACAGGACTTATGACCTGTCATTGGTTGGGTTGAGCGATCGCTTTATGTTTAACAACATTCTATGATTTATCTACTGTATGATTTGCAGAGACTTTGACAGTACATTATTAAAGGTTTTCTGCTTAATGCTTTCTAATCTTAATAGATGACGCCAGTGTAGAGTGAACTTAAAAATATAAAGATAGGCGTGGAAATCTACCATATATACAAGTTCCAAAAATGTGTCAGACGTGGTGGTCATATGGCGGAATGGGGAATGTTGTATTACATAAAGCGATCGCTCAACCCAACCAATGACAGGTCATAGGTCTTGTAAGCGCCTCGGCCTCCACCTTCTTTTCCCAGAAAAACAATTTACATCTTGGTCTCTTAATGAGATACATTTAATCCTTATAAGATATATTTATTTTTACAGTAATGATTTTGAGTCCACAATTTATTTTGTTTTCATCAACAACCCTTTATCCCATGTCTTTTCCTATCCGCCTTTACCTTTCCGTTTCTTGTGAACATGCTTCCCAGATTGTTAAATGTAAGATTTCCCATCTCACAAAAGCGGATTAAAACAGATACCGCATAATTAATTTCACATACTTTATAGAAATAGTTATAAACAAATATAAAATACTCGTATGTGGTTTCGTAGTCTGTGTATCCAGATGTTTTCTGTTCGAGATATCATATTGTATGGAAGGCTATTATAGTGAAAAGGGGTCAAATTTATACAGGGGGTATATCCCGATATACTTAAAATATCAAAGACAAGGAATATCACCGCTTCCCCCCACCCTTAAAAGTCAATTCGGATTAGTGGCATCACGTTATTACTACCTTTTTGTGGCTTTTTATTTAAACTCGTAAATTTGATTTTTATTTAATTGGTCATTAAATCCAAGAGTTTAATTACAAAATATATAAATTTTGAAACACTAAGATTGAGACTAAGACTGAAAAGAAATGAGGTCCCTAAGACGAATGTGTTGTAGAGCGTGATGAATGTCAGAAAGTCAAAGGTGATGGTTTTTGAAAGGGAAGAGCAAATGACAGTTTTTAATATAAGTGTGAACGAAGAGAACTTGCAACAGGTGAGGGAATTTGTGTATTTAGGTAGCACGTTCACAGCAGATGGCCGAACGGATACTGACGCCGAAAGAAGGGTTGGTGAGGGTAACAACGTGAATGGAGCTTTAAGAATAGTTAATGTATTGGTTACAAGAATTTATCAATGAAAGTGAAAACGGCCGTTCACAAAGGAGTTTTGGTCTCCCCCCCCCTAATGTATGGAAGCGAAGCATGGAACTGGCAGAAGAACGATGAAAGCAGAGTAAATGCGGTAGAGATGAGGTCCCTAAGATGTATATGTGGTGGAACGATATACAACAGAATCTCAAATGCTGATATAAGAAAGGAATGTAGAGCGGAAGAAGGTATTATGAACAAAATTATGAAAGAATCGCTGCGTTGCGTTGGTTCAGACATATGGAACGCATGGATGGAGAAAGAATGGTTCAGAAAGTATACGTTAATGATCTGAATAGGGTACGGAGTCGAGGCAGGCCGAGGAAAACATGGCATGACCAAATTAATCAAATTTTAAAGGTTGGTCATGTTAGAAGTCGGAGGAATCGACTTGCGTGTATGATTCGTTGTATGAATGTGGAGGAATCTAAAGGGGTTTGCCAGGATAGAGTAGTGTGGCGGTCCTTCTCTCTGCCTACTCCTGCAGGGAAACGGCGTGGTGGTTTGTTTGTTTAAAACACTATTACTATTTTATGAGATTTTCGCTACAACTGTTTCGCCAACCTTTGTTGGCATCATCACGTGTTACAAACCACTTCGTTGAGTTGAATTAAGATGCCTGTACCATCGGATGATGACATCAAAGGTTGGCGGCTTGATTTGAGTTGTCTGTGAGACCTGATGGTGCCAACATAGGTTAACTGCATGCCTTGAGTTGTCTGTGACACCTGATGATACCAACATAACATATGTAGGTTGGCAGCATGACTTGAATTGTCTGTAATACCTGATGATGCCCACATAGGTTGTCGGAAGTTTACAGTAATTGGGTTTAAACGACCTGTTGTACACATAAATACTTAATGTATTTACAATATATAAAATAAAAACCATAATTCTTTTTCAACAGACGACGTTTCTGTGCATTCTTTTGAAGGGGATCATAAAGGAAGGTGTTGGTATCCGATGAATTTTTAGGAAAGAAGTTGACAAACACACTGTTATAAATAAATATTTTATTAATAAATATCGAGTCTATTCGTACATATAATATTATAGTACTAACCAGGAACAAGCCACTTATGAATAGAGCAAATATAATATAAGTTATAATAATATCAAACCGTGTTTGATAAATAATTAGTTTTAAATGTAATTGTAGTTTTAAATGTAATCATATGTTCGGAAATTAAAAAAAATAGTAATGACAAAAGTGAAAGTAATTGTTGTTTAGAAGCATGATTTAATTTAATTATTATTTAGTCAAATGCAGTGTCAAATGCCGTTCTCTGGACCATGGCAGGTGAAAAACCAATTAGAGAACAAGTCGCTAGGCGCAAATGGCAGTGGATCGGTCACACTCTGAGACGGAACCCAGCCTGCATCGCTCAGGGCGCACTAGACTGGTCCCCTATGGGGGGAAAGAGAAAGCGAGGCAGACCTAGAGCCACCTGGAGAAGAACCCTGCAGGACGAGGTTAAGGCGGCAGGTCTCACTTGGGACGATGTTAAGCATCAGGCATGCGATAGAGTCGGTGGAGAAGATTCCTTGAGGCCCTATGCACCACGGAGGTGTGACAGGACAAAAAAGAAGAAAAGAAAGAAAGATTATTTAAAATGAACTTCCACAAGGGATTTCAGTAAAATCATTATATTGTTGTTAAGTTCGGATACGGGCTAGAGTTTATTTATTCGGAATTTTTAAGCACCAAGAAAAAAGATGACACCAACATGACAAAGGAAGAAACAGCAATAGATGCAGAGCTCCTGTATTTTTGTTCAAGCCAATCTTCTATCGTCGTCTGGTGGAAGACAGCCCACTCGAGGTTCAGGCCGGCGCTGGTGATGGCAGTGACAGCGGAGTTTACGTTAGCGGTCGTCAGGTCGTTGGATGTTCTCACGAACACATTCACCTAAAAATAAAATGAAATGTTTACATAAACTGCATTTTTTTTTAAAGACCAAGGATTTTTATCAATGATATTAGAATTTATTTTACAATCTTCAATGTGAGCACAAAATAGCACATTATTATGAAGAAGGAATTCAAATTCAAATTGGTCGTGTCCAGGCTTGAACCCATGTCCCCTGGATCAGGAGCCAAGCGTTCTATCCCCTAGACCACCACTCTTTAAGAATCGATTTTCATATATAGCCCGCGATACATAAATTAGATGGGCAGCGAAATCAAAAGTTAACAAAAAGTGAAGTCGTTATGTAGCCCCAACGCGTAAATTATTCGATAAATAAAATAATTCAAAGGTTTTAAAACAAATTGAACAACCATAAATAAAAAAACAAAAATACCAATGATTTATTTAAATCAGCGGCCATCTTGAATCTAAATAATGTCTTGATGAACACAAGGATTCAATGTTTTCTAAATTAAAACATTATACATTGCTTAGGTATTTAAAAGGGACTTTAAACTGCTCATCTATTATTTCAATGTGTTAGGAATGAGATTTTTGATTTTACTTAAAAGTGAGTATTTAAAAATAGGCACTTATTCTTTTTCTTCTTCGATGGCCCCACAGCCCATATCGAGCCTTAGCCTTCAGTATTCTTCCTCCTGTCCTCCGCTTCGACCCCCTAATCTGACACTCGTAACAATTTCGCCCCATCTCTCCCAACTTCATCCTCCCATCACAGCCTTGGTCGTCCAATTGGTCTTCTACCACCTGTGTGCCACTCCAGCAATCTTCTTTTTTCTTTTTTGGGGTTCGCGATGAAGGCATCCTCTGCACGTGACCGGCCCATCTCAGTCTATTCAGCCTGACCCGTGTGAAGAGACTGGGAGCATTGTAAATATGGTACAGCTCGTCATTATGCCGCACTCTCCAGCTTTCACCGTCATTCACAGATCCTAGAATTCTGCGCAGCACCCTTCTTTCATAAGTATCCAGTAGCTCTGCGGATTTCGCTGACATTGTCCATTGACAGAATGATTGTCTTTTACAGGTTGTTTTGGTTTTCCTGTGTACGTTTTGATTTGAGCACTGGTAGTAAAGAGAAGAATGTTTTGTTGCTAATTGTGATTATTATTTTGATTTCCTTGTGATAATAAAAATAGACACTACCTAGTTTAAATCCCTTTCGAATAATGCAATCAATCGGTTGAGATTATAAAAACAATTATCCGTGATTCAAACCATTAAATTATCGTTGAAGTTTTGGAGTGTACTCAAAAGGGACTAAGATATCTCATTTTCATTGCATTTTTTCGAAATTCATCCTTATTTTGCTAGTTTATTTTTACGTATGTGTCGGTACAAGAACACAATTGTGCTTTTTTAAATATCGAATTAAAAACGTGACTTACCCTTTGAAGTTGTGTCCCTGTCATGCGATTGATCATACTTGTGAGAGCAGACTGCATATTGTAGCTGAAAATTTTAAAATATTTTAAACAAATTGACATAAGAATTATCTGGTTATATTTAAAGTAGAAGATCTGGAGTAAAGGATGTTTGAAATTTGCTGGTGATTGGATGCGATAGGCACAAAACAGGAAGACCTTCGTGGCAGAGTGGTAAGAGCTCTGACATCCATACCGAAAGTTCCGGGTTCTATTCCCGGCGATGGTAGTGTAATTGTCACACTCTCTGTGGTCTGGTGTAGAATTTACGTGACAACAAAATGGCGATAGATTGCGTACCTATCACATGTCATGAGAATCAATATAATAGCTATTAATAATGTGTATGCAGTAATTGGGTTCAAACAACCTGTTGAATACAAGAAAAAAAAAGACTGGGAGAAATATGGGGGAGGCCTCTGTCTAGTAGTGGACGAAAACGGCTTGTTTAAGTAAGTAAAGTATTTAAAAAAAAAAGTTTTTATCGTAACCCTGACGAAGCTCCGGGGGAGCGAAACCGGTTGGTTTTCACAAAAATATAGTGGGGTAAAAAAATAAATATAAGTTTTTAAAATTATTTTTAACGTTTTTTACACACTTTACTAAGTGTGTAAATATCATAAAGTTGTGAAAAAAACAAATAAATATGTCCATTGTTTCGGCCGAAACACTATGATACTTCAACATTATTACTGTTAAAATTTAACACTGTTATAATATCACAATTTCTTTTCATTCACTGAGAGTGTCGCGACAGCTGTTTCGCCAACCGATATTGGCATCATCAGGTGTTACAATAAACTAAAGTAACAAATGAAAAGACTTACTATTATACTTATAGCCAACACAATAAAAGTGGAAAAACCAGTCCCACTTTTAATGAATTGGCTTATAATAACATTTCATTTCTTGTCTGTATAATTGTCCCTTCTAATCACTGTTTTTTTTCCCACCCTTGTTATATTTGTTTGTTTAATTGTCAACAGATTGAGAATACTTAATTTTTACTATGACTAACCACACTACTGAGTTTTTTGCTCTATAAATAGTAAGTATTTGCATTTGTTACTTTAGTTTATTGTAACACCTGATGATGCCAACATTGGTTGACGAAACAGCTGTCGCGACACTCTCAGTGAATAAAAAGAAATTGTGATATTATAACAGTGTTTTAAATTTTAACAGTAAATAAATAATTAATTGTATCTCAATAGAGACGAAGATGTAAATTATTTGGAAACAGGATATGGTGGTCGAGGCGTTTACAGGACTTTCTCTCATTGGATGGGTTAAGCGATCGCTTTATGTAATACAACATTTCCCATTCCGCCCTTCTTACGACCACCACGTCCGACAATTATTTCTGAAAGATGTGTATATGCTACTATGTTGAGAAACATTTCACATATTTTAGTTCAATCTACATTAGCGCCATCTATTAAGATTAGATGTAAGCATTAAGCAAAAAATCTTTATTAATGTTATGTGAAAGGCTATCATCAACCCAATTATCACACACATTATTTGTCTACAAGTATTTGTATACATTAAAAAACAAAATGTAGTAAATAAATATGTTTTTAAGTTATTTTTTATATACAACACCACAAATTAGTAAAAGCAAATTATTCCACTTATTTTTTCTAATTCTGACCGGTTTCGACAGTTCGCTGTAATCGTCTAGTATATCGAATAGGCCGATACCTGGTCGTAAGTAGAAGATGAATAACTTTAATAAAAATGTATTAAATTGAAAGATCTGATTTTCTGTTTGTTATTTTATGTATAAAATATTAATTTGGCATTGACTTACGATTGTCTGATTTCAACTACATTATTCTTGAAGAATTCAAAGACAATTTCAACATTTTCATCATTGCCGTTGAGTGCAGCATTGAATGCGGTCAACCGATATTGCTGCCTAATAGGAGTGTCTGGATCTATTGTTTGTTGCAAGAGCCTGAAATCATAGTACAAATCAAAGATTTATTTCATAATTAATACTAATAAAAACATCTGTTTTCTAGAATTTTTTTTATAATTGATATAAATGAAAAAGTCTGTTTTATAGAAATTTTATTCCATTATAATTAACCTGAATGACATATTTCAAATGAAAAGGTCTGTTTTCTAGAAGCTTTATTATATTTTTTTGTGAATGACATGTTTCGAAAGAAAACGTCTGTTTTCTAGAAGTTTAGTATAATTAATGTTAATTACATGTTTCAAATGAAAGCGTCTGATTTCTAGAAATTTTAATATAATTTATGTGAATGAAATGTTTCGAATGAAAACTTTTGTGTTCTAGAAGTTTTGTTATAATTTATGTGAATTAAATGTTTCAAATGAAAACGTCTGTTTTCTAGAAGTTTTATAATATTATAATTTTTTTGTGAAGGACATGTTTCGAATGAAAACGTCTGTTTTCAAGAAGTTTAGTATAATTAATGCTAATTACATGTTTCTAATGAAAACATCTGTTTTCTAGAAGTAATTTATAATTTATGTGAATTACATGTTTCAAATGAAAACGTCTGTTTTCTAGAAGTTTTATTATAGTTTATGTAAATGACATGTTTCGCCTGTCTAAAGCATTATATATAATATATTCTATACGACTCAATGATGAATTAAGTTTTTGCAAGTGAATATGAACATTTGAAACGCATTTTTAACATACTCATTTAAAGAATTTTCATTTCTCGTGCATCCCAGGGCTGTCAGAATCACCAGCTGTTCATTTGCGACATTTTCATTTATAAATTTGTTCCACAAGAAGTTGTAGTGCGTCGCATTTCCATATCGGAGGCCATTGCAGTAGACGTGCTCTCGGAGATTCGGGTTTATCCTGGAAAAGTAATCATTCCATTAGTCATTATGTACATCTCACTATTAAGGTATCTGCCCACTACAACGTATCATACTATGACCGTACTAGGAACGTATCAGACATGAAAAGCAACACGATACGCCCTGCTATGCCCACTGAAACGGATCGACGGCGTTCTGTGCCCGTATACATCCCGTATGATGCCCGTATGCAACCCGTATGTTGCCCTATGTAATCTGTATCATCATACAGATCTAAATCCACCAAAAATCGATAGGAAACCGTTTCATTCTCGCATGCGTATCGATGTTGCGTGGACGTCTTGGGAGTGCTATCAAGTTTTTAAATATTAAAATAGGTATGCCTATTAAAAAAATAACTGTTAGACAACTGGCAATAATTGCCATAATATTGGATGAGGAAGAAAAAGAGAAGGGTGAAGAGAGTCTCTCCATGCGCGGAGCGTATCGGCACTGTCAAAATATTCTCGCCCACAATTAATTAACGCTCCGTGCATAGTAGGCGACAGTGCTGGTCGGTGATGGAACGGTCTAGTGGGCATAGTCTCATACTTTTCAATACAAAGATTTTTTTTGTGAATTTATACTTATACTTGTATACGAATACTGGATTTCACCCATTGCGGGTTATCAATTCATGATTTAATTGTATCTCAATAGAGACGAAGATGCAAATTGGAAACTGAATATGGTTGATCAAGGTGTTTACAGGACTTATGACCTGTCATTGTTAAGCGCACGCTTTATGTAATTACAACATTCCTCATTCCACCTTTGTTATGACCATGTCTGATAATTTTTTGGAAGTTGTATATATGTTAAAGTCCTACACCAGATTTCACATGTCTGTTTCAATGCGCCATCTATGAAGATTTTGATTGCATATGTTTATCTTTTTAAGATTACTCTATATATAATCTACATACTAACGCCATCTATGGAGATTTATGTTTATTAAGAATTAAGCAGAACATCTTTTTAACACAATGTGAAAGGCTACCCCGCCTTTTAGCGCATTGCTAGAAGCCGCATGGAAATGTCACTCCCATCTATATGCCAATTATTATTATATTTTTATTTTATTTTTATTATATTTTTTATCCGACCTATTATATTTTTTTATTATTTATTATTTCATTTATTTATTATTTTTTTACCTGAATTTTTATTTTTATTATATTTTTTTACCCGACACGTTCCTATTACGTTCATAGTATGATACGTTGTAGTGGGCAGAGACTTTTACAGCTGCAGGTTGGACTGGATTGCTCACCTGGCTCCATGGAGGAAGTTTTCGTAGAGGGTCACCGATTCATCCACGCACGCCTGCTGACCCAGCTGGCACGCGAAGGTGAGCGTGTTGGCTCGGAAGATTTTCGTCAGATGGGAGTCCGATGGGCCTTCCTGATACCCGAGCTCCTCCGTTAATCTTTTCATCAAATTTAGAATGTGATTCTGTAAAATAATATGTCTTTAAAATCTGTTTCAATTATCAAGCACTTTGTCTTAAACTTGAAGTATTTCTATGTCAACTGACCTCGAGTTTTGGCAGAGTACCCCTGAAGCTAGCATAGCGCCTCCTAAGGACATTAAACGCAGCGTAGGCAGAAGTCCACGGGGCATATTCTGTCTCCAATTCCAGGAACTGAATTACATCTAGGGCTAACCTGTAGTCAGTTATATTCTCTCTTGCTAAGTTCAGAATATCACCTACAATCTGGAATATTTAGCGTGAAATGTCATTTTATTAAGTAAAATCTTGTCAAAACGATAATGACAAAATAAACGTAGCAAATCATTAGACAGGTACTGCATCCATCAGCAATTTAATCACATCGGGCTTAAGAAAGAGTCTGTGGGCGATAATTAACTATCTATGACATTGTTCGAATTGGAGCAAGTTACCGAATTTACGTATCTGGGAAGCATGTTTACAAGATACGGAAAAATAGAAAAAGACATCGAAAATAGGGTTGGTGCTGGGAATAAAATAAAATAAATGGCGCACTCAAAGTCATTACTGCAAATAGAAAAATATCCACAGGCAGTACACAATGGAGTTCTAGTGCCAACCCTCATGTATGGAAGTGAACTTTGGAGCTGGCAAAAGAAGGATGAAAGCAGGATAAACGCCGTAGAAATGAGATCACTAAGAATAATGTGCGGGAAAAAGTTGTATGACAGAATACCGAACGATGAAATAAGAAAGAAACGTAAGGCATGACTGCATCGTGGATAAAATTAAAAAAGGATCCCTGAGATGGTTTGGACATATGGAACGAATGGATGAGAGTAGAATAGTTAAAAAGTTGTACACAAGCAGCGCGAGTGGAAAAAGAAGGCGAGGACTACCGAGGAAAACGTGGCATGACCAAATTAATCAATTACTAAAAGTCGGCCACATACAAAGTCGGAATAATCGACGTGCGTGCATAGTACGATGTATTAATGTAGAGGAAGCCCGAAAGGTATTCCAGGACAGAGCATTGTGGCGATCCATCCTCTCTGCCTACCCCTCTGGAGAAATGGCGTGATGGTTAGTTAGTTTTTTTTTTTCTAGAGATCGGATAGGTAGCGCATGGTGCGACAGAGATGGCACTTTACAAAGCCAAAGTTAACCGATTATGGCTAACAGTCTCTTTCTTACACCCGATGTGGATCACTTACCACTGGGTGTATAGTTTATTCGCTTCAGAGAGAATATTTGTAATATTGTAAGTTACACTTCATAAATTGATTTTGTTAAAGAAAGCTATCTGATTGGTTTTTGGGTCTAAGTAGGCAAAGAGCACAGTCCACGGCTACTAATATACCCGGTAATTAAAAAATTACTCTAATACTATGTCGATATTAGGGAATAAGAATTGATTTTGAAATATGTAAAATCATTTGTAAACTATTTGTATGAAGATGTTTTTTCTTAGAAACACTTTACTTCGTCCTTGCTCAAATAACTTATTTTTGATTTATATTAAATCATTTAGTATCCCCTAACTATGTAATAATTGTCATAAAATTTCTAGAGTTCTAAGAAACACTTTCCAATATTTCTGGACCTACCAAAATTATTCTTTGTTAAAAATGTATAAAGTCCATAAATTTTCATTAATTACCATATTCTGCTCTATTTACCACTGCAACGAGTTGAAGTTTCGTCACATTTGATAATGCCTTAGAAGGGCGAAACATGTCATTCCCATTAAATATAATAAAACTTCTAGAAAACTGACGTTTTCATTCGTATTAATTAAAAAATATATTTTTTATAAATTTCAATGTTTGAATATATCGTAAAATAATTTTGTATTTATTTTTATTTTTCTATTACTAAAAAATAAAAATAAAATAGCGACAATTTTTTTTTGTAAACGCACTGTCACAAACACTATTGCAAACGTTATCCCCGAAATGAACGGACTCTACTTTGATTGCTGTGTAAAAATCTGTGTACTTTATATGAAATGCATTATAACTTTGCTTAAGAAAGATGTTAATAAATTCTGAATGAATTATTACTTGCGCCCTGTTGAGTGCGTGTATTTCCGTTCTTGAGTCTCCGTTTAGGGCGCTCGCCAACATTTCCCAGGAGTGAGTATCGTAGTTCACTCTGTAGAATCCTGCAACAATATGATAATTGATTAAGTATCTGTTTTAAATATAATAATCTAGCTGTACCCGGCCACGCGTTACTATGGCTCTTTACTTAAATGATTGAAAATCACTTTTAAATACTGAGCGTGTTTCATCGAAATGTCAAACCAAGCGTCCATGCTGACAGTTCGCTACAATATACCTACATAGATTTTTTCCATAGAAATCTCGGGCAAAATATAGAAGCGTCTTTGCCAAGCGATAATTAACCTTGAAAGAAGAATTGTACTAAGCTGGGCAGCTTTCGGAAACATGAGTTACATCCTTAAAAACCGGAAAATACCGATCAACCTGAAAAGTCTATGAAGCCTGCGTTCTGCCAGTTGGTACATATGGTCTTGAAACTGTTACATTGTCCAAACAAAGTGCCGAGAAACTACGAGTGACCCAAATAGCCATGGAAAGAACCATGTTAGAAATAAGTCTAAGAGACAGAGTCGGAAACGATACGGTGAGAGAAAAAAGAAAGGTCACTGACATCATCCACCGTGTGGCGACTCTAAAATGGCAATGGGCAGGTCACGTAGCTAGAAGCTCAGATGAAAAGTGGACAAAAAGACTGCTGACTTGGAGACCGTGGACGGCAAAGAGAAGTGCAGAGCGACCGCAACTACGATGGAAGGATGATCTGAACAGACACGTCGGAATAACCTGGATGCAGTCTGCACAGGACAGAGTGACATGGAAGCGAATGGAGGAGCCCTTTGTCTAGGAGTGGACGGAAATAGGCTGTAGAAGAAGAAGAATGAGCTTTTAATAATTGGTTTCATATCATTACTTTATTAAAACTCTGACGTACTTCCTTCTATTTCAATTCCTTACATTTTTATCAGTATCCTGACTTACAGTTTGCCAACGGAGCTAAGCAGATTGATAGCCCTGTAGTTTCCGCAGTCCAAATGAGATCATACGTTGCTAAAGGAGTCCGCACAGCCATCCAAGAACCACCTGGCCACCACTCTTGACAAACTCTATGGCAACACAATCATATCCAACAGCTTTACCACCTTTCATCATTTTCAATGCATTATTTAATCTCTTCTATGCTACTTACCTCATTTGTGTCCACCGCACTTACATAATATTCTCTGGCAATCTCGTCATCTCTATATTACAGGTTTTGCTAATCTCTTCGTTAAGTATCTAAATGTTAAACCAACGAAAGGTCGCAACGATTTCATTTATATTGTCATATTTCGTTCTTTAAATGTCTACCCTTGCTTCGATTCCGTAAGTCATAAACCTTCATCCTCCCTCCTCAATTCCTATTTGCAGTTAAAAAAATACAGCTGAGACAGATAGTCACAGTTGATCATAATACATATAATGAACAATTTAGTTGAAAGAAACTTATGTAAACATGTTTATGAGACACATTCAAGCACGACTGCACATGCAGTCAGAAACAAACTTTTGGACTGCAAATATAGCCAGGTGCAGGGGTTGAAGATTTTATGTAAATTTTGTAAATTCTAACTATACTTTTCACTAGCATATGATTATTGTCAAAAACATCGTCCCACAGGCATACGAAGACAACTACTGCTTAAAACTTAACTTACTAACTAACCATCACGCCGTCTCTCCGAAGGGGTAGGCAGAAAGAATGGACTCCCACACCTTTCTTTCCTGACACATTTCTCTCGCTCCTCAACATTCATACATCGTGTCATGCACGCGCGTCGATTTCTCTGACTCCTCACATGGCCGACATTCAATATTTGATTTATTTGATCGTGCCACGTTTTCCTCGGTCTTCCTCTATATCTGGTTCCATTTACATCGTTAACATATAATTTTTTATCATTATTTCTTCATTCATTCTTTCCATATGTCCAAACCATATTAATGATCCTTTCATCATTTTGTTCATGACACCATCATTCGCACCGCATTCACTTATTATATTTTCATTCGACACTCTATCATACACAGAGTATTTTTTTTTTTTTTTTTTATTTTATTTTTTTTTAAAAACCCAATTGGGTTATATGGTTACATTTCTAGATCCTACCACTAATTATGTACTGCTTCAGACACTTCTTATATTGAGTTGTAGTGAGATTCCTTATGTCTTTAGGTAGTTCATTGTAAAGTTTCAGTCCATTGTTCAATATCCTTGATTGTCCTGTCTTAGTTCGTGCAATCGGTAAGTGATATCTGTCACAATTCCTGGTCAGTGTCCGTGTATGTCTGAATTTTTAGTTAATTTGTAGGTGCTGTCTGTTGGCTTTTCCATGGTCACTCTGTGTACAATTTTTAAGGTCTCATATTTGGTCAGGTCTGATATGTCCATTTGTTTAGTTTGTCTGTAAACTTGTATGGTTGGGGTAAGGTAGTCAATGTTATATGCTAGTTTTATTATTTTATTTTGTTGTCTTTGGAGTCTGGAGATGTCCTTTTAGTTTCCTGTCCCCCAGAAGGGAATCATATATATCAGTCGGCTTTTTACATACGCTTCGTACATCATAACTTTTTCCCTT